>JAHWFO010013952.1:519218-539413 GCA_023313115.1 Rhysida immarginata
AGTTCCGTTTTGAGCTTACCGAAAAGATGAAAGTCGCATGGCGCTATATCGGGACTGTATGGAGGATGTTGCCAAACCTCCCACTTGAATCGCTGCAGCAGTTCGCACGTTTGGCGGGCCTTGTGAGGTGTTGCGTTATCGTGCAACAAAATCACACCGGCGCTCAATTTCCATATACAGCAGTGATTTCACGATGAATGTCCGTGCAATTCACCCGTTTGGCCCATAGAAATCGGATTGCTGCTCGCACCTTCACATAGACTCTCTGTGTTTTGTGTTTATTTCTGAAATCTACCACCAGAGTGCACGATGCGTCATCGAGAGTTGTTTTTACTTCCGGTTTCTCGCATCGCCTGCTTTTTGAATAGGCAAAATTTGAGTAGTAACGTACCAACATCGATAAATTATTAAAACAACAACAAAATGTAAACAATGAATTCATAAAATGAAAAGGAAAACCTGAACTTGTCCGTGATTAAGCAAAAGTTGCAAGAAAAAGGAGTTAAAAAACAAAAGTGAATTAAAAGAAAGGTTAGTAAACCAGCTAAAGAATTGGTATGTGTATTTTAGTATACCAAGGCTCATACTAATTCAGGATTCCTTAATAATTAAGGAAAATAAAGATAAAACTAACGAAATGCTATCGCACTAGCAGGATATACGAGGGTTGGGGCATAAGTCATGGCAACTATTTTTTTTTCTCAGAGCTAAGGGATGGTATCATAGTATGTCATATGTCTCAAGGAAGCTGTGACTGCTAGTATGTTTCCACAACATTAGATGGCTCCGTGAGTTTCTGATGTTGCGCAGAGAGCAATGTTAAATCAATTCTCAGTCAACCGCCGTGCAAGGTGGATGTAACCCGAATTGAACAACGCTCGTATATCAAAACAGCCGTTCTCTATTTTGATTTCTGTTACTTATTCTGGAAAATGAAATCTGTAATCATGTTCCAGAATAAATTTTCCAGAAGTATGAAACATTACAGGCTTCATGATTCTAGAACATGAAACCTGTAATTTTGTCAACTACCTTAATAAACATGAGAAGCAAAGTGTTGGCGTGTTGTTAAATGTCCATTCCTTGTCCTTTCATTTGTATATTTCACATTTTCTACCCATGCTTGAATTCTCATAAAAAAATAGTTGCCATGACTTATGCCCCAACCCTCGTATTTTCAGTATAATTTCTTATGCAAATTCCGAGTTATCCGTCGCTAAAAAGTTGGTTATCCGGACTGCTACACTGTAAGCTGACATCTGAAGCCCAAGTTTTATAGAATAGAGGTCAGCTTTCAGTGTAGCGGTCCGGATAACTAACTTTTTAGCGACGGATAACTCGGAATTTCTTTGTTATGATGTATGCATACTTTAACTTTGTAAAAAATAATTAAATTTTAGAAGGATGCAATTTGATTAAATTAAATAAATTTTTAATCAAATTTTAATCAATGATTTTTGAATTTTAATTTATGACTATTTTAAAATTTTATAACAATAGTCTAAAATGCAATTACTCTAATACAGGTTACAACTATGGTTGGACCATGATTTAGATGCCATCCTTATACCAAAGATTGATACCCCTTAAACAACGCTTTTCATTCTTCCAAATTCTGGATTTTTACCAGTCAACAAAATAGATAAAAATATCATTATGAATTTTTCTTTAGATATGATGAAAGATTTTCACATGCAAGTCTGAAAAATGGTCGAGAATTATTTCTCAAAAAATTTAAAAAAATTTTTCAAACTTGCATTGTTTAAAAATTTAGTTGAAAGTTATTTAATTTAATCAAATTGCATCCTTCTAAAATGTAACTAGTTTTACAAAGTTTAAGTATGCATACATCATAACAAAGAATTTCTTTAGCTGGTTTACTACCTTTCTTTTAATTCACTATTGTTTCCTGATACTTTAGATCCTTTTTCTTTCAAGTTTTGCTTTATCACGGACAAGTTCAGGTTTTCATTTTCATTTTTTGAATTCATTGTTTACATTTTGTTGTTGTTTTAATACTTATCGATCCTGCTACGTTACTACTCAAGTTTTGCCTATTCAAAAAGCAGGCGACGCGAGAAACCGGAAGTAAAACCAACTCTTGATGACGCATCGTGCACTCTGGTGGTAGATTTCAGAAACTAAAACAAAGAGTCTCCCATACACAAAGCACTACTGTAAGCGTCGCGTGTTTAATACACATCTCACTGGTGTCTGTGTTGTTGTTGTTAATACCTATGGTGCCATCTTGCGATAGCCCATGAAACTTTTGAAATATTACACTATTTATAGACAATCGAATTTGGATGTGCGCGACTTTTGGATCACACTGCATATTTGGAAAATATTACTCAGGAAGTTTTCTCTGATCATATTTATAGCATGATGAAAAGAATTGAGGCTGTTATTAAAACAATGTGACTTTAGAAAGAGGTAAAATGAATTATTCCAAACTTTTGAAACAAATGTCTTGAAAAGATTAATTTCAAAAATTTATTTCCATGAATATAATGCATATTTTGATATTTTCTGGAGAGATAACTACAGTGAAGCTGAACTATGATATTTTGGTCAAGATGGTAATGTGATTTTACACACTTTTATTGAACTTCACTTGTTTGTGTGCAAATTTTGTAATCAATATTTTGCCCACTTCCTGACTACCTAGAGCTCTGCAACTTTCCCCAACGGCGTCTTATCGATGCTAATGCATGTTTCAATCGTCACTAGACTTCAATTTATTCGTAAGTTATTTAATATTTAAGTTTAATATGTATACAGTGCAATCATAACGTAAAGACTGCCTGTATTGTTGTTTATTGTTATCGTTGTTAATTGTTGTATGTAATTATTGTTAATTTGATCATCAATTCTAGCAAAATTGTTGAGTGTGGAGAGCATTGTTTATGATTGTAAATGCTTTCCCGAGATCAGACAGGCCGACTGAGCAGATTTCCGACTTTTTTGGTTTTGTAGTTATCATATAAAAGCTTATTTATTAAATAAAGACTAAAAAGAATACAATAAAATATATAAAATTAAAATTTTAAAGCACAAACTTTCACCTTAAAAAAGTGTGGGTTTAAAATTTTTATTTTATATATTTTTACTTAATTTGCTTAGAATTCATTTAACTTAGAATATATCCCAAACTGTTGAAACGAAGTGTAACTACAACAGAGACGCTTATAGTAGCGTCTACTACTAGTGTCTCTGAACTATAACGTCTCACCTTAACAGCTGTTATCGTCCTGTTCTCGAAACTTTGGCCAAAGTCTATCACTTCAACAATGTTTCCGTACATGTTCGCCATTTTTAGCATGTAATTATTGATCTGTAACAGTGTTTCAAACAGATAATTAAAAAATATGGAGGGGCTCTTTTAAAAAAAAAATTGAAAAATAATCTGAATACTGTATATAAAATTAAATTTGTCTTAGCAAAGCTATTATAAACGAAACTTTTATATTTCTATTAAAAATTAATTTCTATCGTTAAATTAGAAATGCACTCTTAAACACGGACACTATTGATCAAAAAATCTAACTTCCGTTAACAGTGTTCGGGTATCAGGCAGAAGAATGTATATGCCAATTGGCAGGCAACTTGTGAAATACAAGGGAAGTTAATAAGTAAGTTACAAACTGATGTAGAAATGAAACAAATAAGAGTACCGACTTGAAAACTTTTATTTCTCTACATAATCTCCCTGTATAATGAGGCACTTATCACATCGTTTCACAAGCTTCTCAGAACCAGCAGCATAAAATTCTTCTGGGCTACTGTCTGAACAAGATGGTAAATTCCCTTTGTACAACTTGGAACCGAACAAATGAAGTCGCTTACACGGAGAATGCTCGAAAACTTCTCAGTTGAACTTTCGCAGCATTTCAGTTGTCTTGCTGGCAATATGAGTACGCGCGTTATCGTGCAAAACCATCAAGCCTTTGATGAGGAGTTCTGGTCGCTTCTGTCAAATGACATTACTTGAGGTTGTTACAGTAGGAGTAGGTATTTACAGTCTACTCTGGCTACCGGAATGCGCAAAGCAATATGCCCTAATGATTCCAGAAGACTGTGAGCATCACTTTCCCGTCGATGAAGTTGTACAAAGGGTATTCACCACCTGGTTCAGACAGCAATCCAAAGAATTTTACGCTGCTGGTTTTGAGGGCCTTGTGAAACGATGGGACAAGTGCCTCATTGTACAGGGAGATTATGTGGAAAAATAAAAGTAGTTTTCAAGTTAGTAGTCTTATTTGTTTCATTTCTTATCTAGTCGTAACTTACCAGTATAACAACGGACTGCAAAAGATAATTTTATGTTTCGGGTTGTTTTCCAATCTCTGCTACAACCCTCCATGACTCCTACGAGTACCACCACCTATCATCGCAAAATAAAAGAAAGTTACGGCTGCAATAGTACCGTACCTAATTTTCTGCACTTGTTGACTACCTGATAATTTTGATTCTCTTGGTCATTCTTGTTTCGTTTTTTAGGAACGAAATCTTTTAAAAGGGGAGGCGTTGTTGTCTTTTTAGGCATTATTGTTTTTTTTAAGGCGTTATTGTTTTGTTTGTTTTTTTTGGAATTTTTGGACTAAGATAGATAGCAGTCTTCGTGAGATTTGAAGTGGGCAATCGTTTAAGAATTTTGTCTTCCTGTTTTGGAGCCCTGTTACAGTGCCTCTAGCCTTGAAATGCTGGCAAAGTTCTGTTACTGCAATTTTGCTCACATTGAATTGAATGGCAACTGCACGGTGAGTTCCCAGTTTGGACTGCTTGGACAATCAGGAGATAACTGCGATCCATCTTGATAATACGAGGTCTATTCCAAAAAAAAAGTCCGAACTTTTGACATCCTAACTTCATTAACTGAATTACAATATTATTCATGGTCGTCTCCTTCAAATTAGCCTCCCTTTGCTTACAATGCACCACTCCCATCGTTTCTGCTACTGTTGGAATGCTCCCTGGAATTAGTTTTTTGGGACAGCGTCTAACTGACTCTGCGAATTCTGTTTAATCTAATCTACATTTTGAAAACTATGTCTTTTTAAGGTGATTTTCAACTTTGGAAAGAGGAAAAAGTCCGCTGGGGCCAAGTCTAGAGATTACGGAGGGAGGGGAAGTTATGAATTTTCTCAATTGTGGTTCGCACTTCTTTAGCGCCCAAGAATTGGCCAATAAGCAGATACGACTGGCTTGGTGCGTTGTCGTGAAAGATTTTGGACCCAGCTCTTGTTTTCGATAGCTCAGTCTATCTTGACTTACCAGAATGGTGACTACAGAGTTCACTTTCACAGCTGTAGTTTGCCAACGGATAAAGGTGGAATGATGCATCAAAAAACATTTTATTACAAAAGATGCCACTAGGTGGCGCTACTTACAGGATCTCATCGGTACAAGGCAAAAGTCCGGTTCTTTTTTTGAACAGACCACGTTCATGAAATAACAGACTTAATATTATATTTGAGGAGTGAATGAAAAATATTGTGAGCATTTACTAATGGTCGCCTATTTATGAGATACAAAAAAAATTAATGAATATACACATTCAAATTGTTAAAGGTTATAATTATATTTTACTTTTTTCCTGTACCCCAGCACTTAACTATGTACAATGTCCAAAAAACAATTTTGCTTTAACTCATTCGCATATCGGTAGAGATTCTATACCATTGGTCACCTATTTTTGAAAGCTAATGTAGCTTATTATAAAGGGTGGCGCAAAAAGAACGCATGGATTTCAAACTAGTATAATTGGCTTTATTTTGATCACATACAAAATGTACTCACATCACTACAATTGGTAATTGTCACGTGCCAATGCGGACAAGAAAGGATCGATAGGCAATGTTAAGCAAATAAATTTATTGAAAATAAAATGAATAATTAAATAAAGTTGACGCAGTGGAATGTTTCAAATGAAAGTTAAAGTTTAAATACACGAGACACAAACTCTTGAATGGTGTGAAGAACACCTCTGACGATGTCTCTATATGGAGTTCTAACAGACTGGTAGAACAACTCTTCGAACAAAGCAGACTCTACTTGAGTCCACAGTCCTGAAGCGCGGCGAAGCAGACTCTACTTGAGTTGAATAATAAAACAAACGACGCACTATACATTTCGTTCGTCGCACACTTCGCTGGCAGGTAAATTTCTTGGCAAAAAAAAATATCACCGACGGGACTGCGTCCATTCTTGGGCCAGGGGTGAATATCAATAAATAAGATGAGTGACGATACTAGAAAGATAACTCAGTTCTAAAATTAAATGTCGTAGGAATTAATTACAAAAGTCACTGTTCGGTTGTCGGTACTGTTCGGTTCGGGAAGTAAGACACAGTTCGGGGATTACGAAAGTAAAGTTCACAAATTCACGTTCGGTGGGGTAGACGCAGAGATTCGTCTTGTCTAAGCAGGCGGCTTACGGGGAAGCCAGCGAAAAGGCAGAGTATTCCTCCTGTTCCTTGTTCGTGGAACATGGCGAAAGAAAACGGAAACACTCCAGCCCAGACGCTGTCGACTCTGTTAGCTCCAGCCGTCTCAGGAAACGCCGCTTCGAAATACAAGGATAATTCAGCTCGTACGTGGCAGTGGAAGAAAGTCAAATGGTTAAACACTAGCACACGTACCTGACGAGGGAATGGACTCGGCGACTCATCGTTGTCGTCCCTTTCGTTTCGGCGTTCTCGGGCGTCGTTCGCACACGATAAAGTTGGCCGCTCGTCTCTTTGCTCGACGCTGTCGTAAGCCACGGGCTCCAGTAGCTTATACAGACACGTGGCAAGGGTGCTTACGAGGGGCTGCGCTTGGTGTTGACGAGCTTCGGTGTCGTTGACCGCTTCGGATGCTGCGATAACTGGCGGACGTGAAGCTCCGTCTCTCGTCGGTTCCTCGTAGCGGGGAATTGCCTGGCGCCGATGAAGGCGAGAGCTCTGTCGCTGTCGGCTTGCCTGATGCTGGCGACGGCGAAAGTTCGTTCGTCGTCGGCGTTCGTCACTTTCCTCTGACGGGTTATTAACGGACCGCTGTTCCTGCCGTCGCTTGTAGTCGTTTCCCTCTACTGTCGAGCGAACATGGCACACGACGTTTTACTTACGATTGTCCGTCGTATTCTGCCGTCGTTCGTCTTTCCCGCTCGCTTTCCTCTGAAGTCGATCACCGTCGGCCAATCCCGATCCAAGACGTCGATCACCGTCGGCCAATCCCGATCCAAGACGTCGACCTCTCGGATTGTCGACCAATCGTACTTTTCCCCTATCGTCGGAGAACCGAACGTGAAAACGTCTTCGAGCGACGATGTTTGACACGTGACAGTAATGTATTCAATTTATGAATTTTCACGTTTTTGAAGAACAGACTGCTCTTATTCTGTGACATTTACCGGCGTTCGCAACGTGCGAGGACGACCAGGCGACTTCTGCTTCATGACTGATCCAGTTGTGCGAAAAGAGGCAACCCAACGCAATATTGTGTTGCGATCAGGTATCGAACCATTTCGCGGAACATTGAAGTGTTACGGAAAAGCCGTTGAACTGTGATCACAGAATCATTACTTTTAAAGAAATGTTCAACAGTGAAAACGCGTTGCTGCACGGTCCATTGCGCCATTGCTACTGAAACTGAAACTAAAACTGGACGCTCTAACATACAAAACAATAGGCCCCCCACCCCGCCATTCCACTCCCACCAATGATACTAAACTAATCAAATTCATGCATTCTTTTTGCGCCACCCTTTATATCATGTCCATTTCACTGACGTTTCCATCGATATCAGCGATTTCAGCCTGTTCAACTACTGTAAAGTTGCAACCAGATATTTGGAAAACACAGACAAGGAAAATTCGTGTAATCTAACCGGTATAAACGAATTATTAGTTGAAGAGTAAACAATGCTTAATATGATAAAGTTACAAAGTATGTATAACCCAATGCTTATATTCTTTGTACAAAGAACGTATAAGGATAGGAAGTAAAGGCTCGGGTAGATCTAGGTGGCGCCATCCAAGTCTGGCGAGAAATGTGTGCTGCAGAGAAGCCACCATTCGATGATCGGGCAGCTTTTATCACGAGATGTAACACAGCCTTTACTTCTTATCCCTTTACGTTCTTTGATTGTTTGTGCTGTTATAACAATGCATTTCCGCAGACTCAGCTTATCATATATTCTTTTATTATTTTGCTTTTGCATGGTTGTTAAGAGTAAAGCAATTGCCAAGCAATAAAACAACTTTGCGACGAGTAAAACAATAAAATAACTTATGGCTACAAAATGTTATTTTCTCCTGGTCAGTAGGAAACTGTGTAAAGGATAATGAACTTTTATTGCCAACTGAAAGGTTGCAGGAAACATCCAAGGAATTCGAAGCAGTCGAAAAGTCTTCTCTTGACTAACAAGTTAACTCAGATCCAATAACTCTAGACATTGAAAATCCAAACGTATTTGAAAAAAATTCAGCTGCATACATTGCAGGCTTTTTAGCCAAAAAAAATTCTTGAAAAAATGAATGCATTGACTGTAAGAACCTTCTTAATTGGTAATAAAAGTGTATCGGTTTCTAATTTTCCAATGGTTTAAACTTTTATAACCATATTCAATGCAGTTGATTTATTTATTTTTTATAAAAAATTATATTCAATATCTTTTCCACTGCCTAATTTTTTGAGGTATCTGCTTTTAAATAGCCGGGTACTGACTGAGCGAGCAGCCTCGCGAGGCAGCCGTGTGAGGCAAATGCTCGGCCGATCAGGACGTGCCTCGCGCGAGGCAAACACACGTGCTGCCTCGCCCGAGTCATGCCGAGTCGGTTTTTGTCAATGCTCAAAGGCGCCTCAGAACGAATGCCTCGCTCACTCGCGCTATGGAGAAAGAGAAGGTTTTCAAGCTCATCGAATTATATGGTTCTTTTAATATATATAATTATATGGTTTTCAAAGTATATACAAATAGACGGCTAAAGGAAGACGCATGGCGAAGTATAAGCCAGGATATTAACTGAGAGTAATAAAATTTGTGTCATTCTTAAGTATTTTGGCATTTACAAGAGGTAGAGAGTTTCAAATTCAGTCTCAAACATCCGTGTAAAATTTTTTTCATCATCATCAAAACGCATTTCTTCAAATAATTTGTTCCCATGTTGCAATCTGTATTCATAGATTTTTTCTTCTTTTTTTTTACAAAATGAACTAACATAAACGCAGAAGCTGCAACGGCTATCTGTATGTGCGGTCTGAACTGAGTAATAAAATGCTCGGCCGACTTGTGGCTCACGCTTGCCTCGCGAGGCAAACGTTTGCGCAGTTTCCTTGAAACCGAGGCTGCCTCGCGAGTCAAATTTGGCGAGGCATACGGCCGAGGCTGCCTCGCGAGGCTGCTCGCTCAGTCAGTACCCGGCTATTCACTTTTAAAAAGTAAGTGAATAAAAGTCATTAAAATAAACATTTGTTTTCTTGGTAAAATATATTGACAGAATAAAAAAAATTTACAAGAAATTAAGCCTCCCGACGAAGGTATAGGAAAGTAGCGGAAGTCCTGAGAACATCTATTTTTACCCTCTTATCTCACTTTTTACCCCCCTTCCCACTTTTTTAAATCGAAAAATTGATTTTCTCGAATGTAGTATTTAGAAAGTGTAAAAGAGCTCTATCTTCTTCCGTTTCTCATCATTTCCGATCGAATGATATATGACATGCCATATGTTGCCATAGTTCTAAAGACCCAGTAACTGCCACCCCCACAATTCCGACCCCATTGGGACAATTTGGCCCAAAATTTATAGTAATGTTGATCTTGCTTAGAGGAATCTGCATACCGAATTTCACTCTATTATATGCATAAATACGCATAGACCTTTTGGTCCCCTCTAATTTCCGCCCCCGAAACTCCGACCCCAGTGGGCCAATCAAAACCAAACTAAATAGTGAAGGTGCACATGCCCATAGTAAGCTACATTCCGAATTTCAACCTTCTACCTCAAAAAATGCGGAAATTATGAAGGGGACGGACGGACAGACAGACGGACATTGTGAAAACAATAAGTAACTCCATTCTTCCGCTACTTAATAAACGGTTTCAGTAAATAAATGAGAAAATAAATGAACAATAATTTAATTTAGCATTTCAAACTAAATAAAAAACTTCAATAGCCGGGTACTGACTGAGCGAGCAGCCTCGGCCGTATGCTTCAAAATTCGTTGAGCTTTAAAACCTTCTCTTTTTTCGTAGCACGAGCGAGTGAGGCAAGAGAGAACCGTCTTGAGTACGCGAGGCATTCGTTCTGAGGCGCCTTTGAGCATCAACAAAAACCGACTCGGCATGGCTCGGGCGAGGTACGTCCTGACCGGCCGAGCATATGCCTCGCGAGGCTGCTCGCTCAGTCATTACCCGGCTATTGAATGCAGGCATAACAAAGAATTTGCTGCCCACTTGACATGAGCGAGAGCTTCTCTGCATACCACTTTCCCACCAAGCTGTGGCGGCGCTAGGATCTACAGAACTTACATTAAATCAAGTAGAGCTTGCTTTCTTTCTTGTACGTTTTGTTTTGTAACTTTATTATATTAAATAAACAATGCTTAATTCTTTAACTAATCTATCTGCAATGTAAGACTATACATAAACGAATATACTTAAATAAAGTGAAATGAAATGAAGTGAATAAGAAATGAAAATAGCTCTATGATAAATATGGTAATTATGTCATTTCTAATAGATAAAACGGATAGCTGCTACCTCATACAAAGTGTGATATCTCTGGAAATCATAGCTGCCGGCAACACCTTCATAATTTGTTTGACCACGAAGAAGATTATCTTCCCGTTCGAAATTTATACGGCTGTTAGAAAGAAAGTAAAATGTTGAAATCAGTTTCACTCATCAAGAATAAATAGCAATCGATAAATTTTCGGGGTATACTTGCTCTTGTAGGTCGTCGATAACAATCGAAAAGGGGATTCCTCTTGCTATGAGTGCGGTTTCTATATTCCGAATGGCGTTCGGACTTACTTCTGTCATCACACTTTTCCCCAATATCAAAGGTTGATTCCAAAATCTTATCTGCATTTTATAAAGAATGATGTAAGATTAAAAAACTGTTGATTTGTGATATCTGAATTTATATTTTACGTTTAAATTATTAAAAGAAATATATAAATAGAAAAGGAAGAACTGAATTGCGGACTGGAATAGAGTTATTTATGCTGCCAAACATTAATAATAAGAGAACATTTCCTCCGTAGATAGTGAAATAGCACCGATGCATGCTGGAAAGAGGCATCTGGGCTTCTTATAGACAACTGAAAAAGTCAGAATGCAATATTTAACAGTTTCAATCAGATGGCCAACGTCAGAAGATACGAGGTAGTAAGATGCGAGTCAGAAACATCTTAATCATGCTGGGGAACCCTAAGTCAGCTATTAATAAAGCCATATTCAAATTGAAAAGGAAAGGGATTCGATCTGACAAAAAAGCAGTCTAGAGCGTTATAAAACCGATAAAGCGAAATGAGAAAAGTTCTACAACGAAAAGTGCTCATAAATCGCAGATTATCATAGTCTCTAGTTATGCAAGCTTTAAAAGAAAATACTAGGACTAATGTTAGCTTTGAAATAGTGCAAAGAAAGCTTATTGCCATTGATAGTATTGTAGCTATTTACAAGCTATTCGTCACCTTAACAAATGCTGGACGGTGAATGACATGGCATAAGAAGTGCCAATTAAGACTGTGTAGTAATGGTAAAAAATTCTATAGACTGATAAGCCAAGGTTCACAATGAATCACTTTGATGGGAATTGCTAGTTGTAGCAAATGTCTGGAGAACAGGATGCCCTCTTCCAGTAGCGAAGGCCTTTCAGTTCTCAAGTCCGTTGAGTAGTAGGCTTGAATCCCGACGTGGCTATAGATAGATGTTTGCGTTTATTCTGTACATGTGAGAAGAATAGTCAGAAATGACCGGACGTCGACGAAATCTAACAGTTTCCTCCAGAATTGTAACGTCCCAAAAATAAGATTTGGTGGAGACAGAATATTTTAACAGTATTTCGGAGAAGGGCTGTACATGTTTCAGCAGGGCAAAGCCTAGTACTGTATTGCTCATATCCGTTTAGCTAACTTAGTGTTCGACTCTGAACTTTACCGAATATCTTCGGCAAGAACTGGAATGTTGTACGTGTACGCCAAGATCATTCACAGAGCATTGTGTGAATTTCTATAAAGGTCAAACGGAGGAACCCATCATCTGATATTTGCGAAGGCCATTTTAAAAATAAGGACCAGATCTTTATTGCAGTTGCGCATGGTGAAAACGGGCAATGAAAGTAATTCTTTGTATTTCCTACGAGGTTTGCAGACGTTTCAGATTGTGACGGGCGCTAAGTCATTCATGGTGGTGTTGAGTAATGGAACATGTAAATGGCAAATCCTGCTAAATGTGAATGCTTGCTGTAATTAGATTTTTGAAAATCTAGAACATTTGTGTGTACTTGTTATGAACAACATGTTACGAAGACAATGTGCGTAAATGGTTATTCCTAGAAGAAAAAAAGGATGTGCACGATTTGGAAGACCTGTACTTGATCCCGTCGGACTTTCAGCTCTTCACTAAACTGAAAGATTGCTTAGGCGGTCATCGGATGTCAAGTCCCGCTGACTTGAGAGAAACCATTTACTTGACAGACCTAGCGTTTATCAAGAAGGCATTGGTAAACTTGTCTATCGTCTCGACAAATGCCTCAATCATTTTGGTGATTATGTCGAAACGTGAAGAACGAATCTAACTTTTTTATAATAAAAATAATTTGCTACATGTCATTTGATTATTTTGTTATACAAACGGTTGAGACAGTTGAATCTAAACTATTTTGACTTTCAGCTTCTCTTCGAGATACCATTCCTCCGTCTGTTGTGTTCAGTGTGATATCCCCTGTTATGGACTATGTCTCGACATCGCAGTTTTTCCATTGTAAAAATTTATGCGAAGTATTTAAAGGGAGATGTTGCTCCACATTTCTTCCCACACATTCCATAGGCACTTCTCGTCTTTTAGATCGATCGTTTCAAGCTCTCTTTTAAGGAGTCTAAAGCCACAAAACCTAAGGGTGAAATTAGCAGGGATGAATGAAAATGGGATCATCTTGATTCAAGTTCTTGTTTCTATTTTTGCATAATGAAGATGAACATAAGGGTGCCTCGGCGTTTTCTACAAGTGGATATGTACTCGATGTGCGTCTGTATCTAGAGACAGGAAATTTCTTGATGGTAAATTGACTCCATTATATTTTGTGGAAGTAGGCAGAGTTGATTTTAATATTAGTACCACCCTGGTAAAGCCTGAGCATACCATGAGCACAATATGCAGCTTTAACTGTAAGCACTTTGGAAACTTCATTGCACTGGTTGATGAAGTAGCCCCAACCTTTGGCAGACGGTAATGAAAAGCTCCAAGATTATTGATACATCAGGGTATACCCAACCTTCATCTAGGTGAACACCTATTGCCATCTTCCATGTACGTTCATAACGTTTTCATGCGTTGGTGAAGCGTTCGCGAATGGGCCGTAATGCCAGAGGAAGAACTTTATGCCGAAACTGAAGTTTTAGACTTTCTCGAATGATACGTCTGAAAATTCTTTAAGATTTTTCAACTTATTTGTCATGTGGCGCTGTGCAGGTGAGTTTTCTAAGGACGCCATAGCTCAAATTCACTTTACGCTGGCTGTGTTACGGGTAGCTTCACGTTTCTGGTTCGTTTTTACTATATCCCTTCTCCTGAGATGGAAGCTGTTTGTTCATATGAATTATCTTACCCGTGTCAGTAAATATGCGCGCACCTCGTGCAAAGTAGTAAAAAAGAAAACGAAAACAAAAATTGCTTCACAAGAACTAAAAATAATTTTTTACGCTAAATGCTGCACTTAAGCTATACCGTACAAAAAATTGATACAAAAAAGAGGCAAGTCGCTCAATATCTAGAAACATCTACGGAATTCGACTCCAATCAGGTCATTTTTTGCTCTACGTGTTTTTATGTTTCGTTCTTTTTTAATATTGACTGATTGGGAAAGTATTTTATCTTCTCCAACGTCTATGGATAATTTAATGCAGACTTTTTTACGTTTGTAAAGCCGAGACGCAGCGACAATACCGGAATCCCTCACCGGAATCCTTGGATTAATGATAAATTTCTGGCTCTTATCAAGCGTAAAAATGCATTATATTTGCATTCGCGTATGTACCCTACGCCATATAATATCAGAAAATTCAAAGCGTTTTCGAATTACATTAAAAATTGTACGAAGAATCCTAAAATTTACTATTATGAAAAGATTTTTCAATGCCTCTCAGCTTCTAAGGATAACTAGAAAACTAAAAATAACTTATGTAAAGACTCTCCTTAAATTCTTTAAAATCTCCTTTTGTAGAGTCTCATTGTCACGGAAATCGATTCCACACGTGATTTCCGGCGACACTGGCTGTTATTACCGCTCACGAATATTCACCCGTTCGAAGGCGGGGGAGGAGCGGGGCAGACAGTGTCGTCATACCATCCACCACGGAAGAGCCAATAGACACCAGACGGAACTCCGTGACGTCAAACCGAAGCTTTCTTGGCGGGAGGTTTCGTCGGTGAAAGGGAGAGCGACCCGAACTTCAGAAGGCGAACATCGTAAGGATCCCGGTTCGACACCTGAGGAGAAAGGACTTTACGCAGTCGCCCGTAATGGTCGGAGACCCCAGGACCCTCGGACTGATAGAAGCGACGACGTGGCGAGTCGTCCGTTTCCCTTGTCAGAGCAAGGCGTGTTCGGCGGAGAAGCACCGCAGGCGGCGTTTTCGTTGACGAGCGACTCCAGCGTTGAGAACGAACCAACGCGCTTGAGTTCATCGGAAGCAACCGGGAGATGGTTACTGTTTCGTACGCTCTCGGTGTCAACAACGGCGAATGTAAGTGCTTTTTCCCTATTGTGCCTTAATCCATGTGCGTGGTCGTCTGTATTAAGTGACCTACACGGACGAGAGTGCGACGGGCGTTCAACTATTAGAGGCTTCTTCCCTGCTGGGCTGAACGCCTACCTCTCAACCCAGTACGGTTTTACGTATTTGGCTTAATACGTCGAGACGAGTCGCAGAAGTGTTTCCCCTGTGTTGAAGTGGAAATCTTGTGTAATTTAGCGTCCTTTGTGTGGCTTAGAGTTGGAGGAAAGGGCTTTATAAGTGTAATGCCTGTATGTTAAAATTTCAATTCAGGCCTATTTTTATATTTTTCTCCCTACTTTAGTGACCAGCCCTCCTGGCGAGCACTCGTGCGGCCGCTTATTGGTAAATGTGTAAATTACATATTATCTTCTGTATCGTAGTAGTAATTCACGGTTATTCTACGTGTGTAGTGAACTAAGGTTTTCAATTGTTTGGGTTTATTTTAAACTCGGTGGAATTCAGCGTGTCGGCATGAACTTTGTCGGTGCGAACTTTTAGTGTATCCTATTCAAACTGTCAGAATTTGTGTGTTTGAATGTCTACCGAGATAGACTCATTTAATTTATCTGGACCTTGAACAAATTAAATTCCCGGACTTGGACTTTAATAAATATTTTGATTTATGATTCACCTTCCGTGTCAATTAAACTCATTCATACGTGTTAAATTTTGGCGCCCGTAATTAGGCGTAATTATATGAGAGGCCATACCATGTGCCGTTGTTGTATTGTATTACCCTATAGGCATACTGCCATAATTTTTATGTGGTTAATTAGTTGTTGAATTGTATTACCCTATAGGTATATTGCCATAATTTTGATGTGGTTGATTATTTGATAGGTTAAGTAATTTAAGATATCTTTGACCAGGTTATATTACGAGCTGTAGTAATATTTGCCTTAGAGAATAGGTTTAATATTTACATTCTCATTTTGTGTTGTGTTATTACTTAAGCAAGTTTGCCTATCAGAATTTTTCAGGTTATTTAAATTTTATGTGTACCTTGAATTAGCCGCTTAGCTCGGTGTTATCATTGTAAGAGTTTTTGGTGTATCTACACATCTATTTTGTTGAGGCGGAAAGCCCATTTATAATTGTAGAGCCGTAAGCTAGCAATTTAGTAACTTTGTGCTAAAACTTTGGTTTGAGTGACCGGTTTATTGTGATTACAATTTCAAGTTAGGTTATATGCTTTAACAATCGTTCTATTTTATTAGAGCTAGGAATTTAGCTCTTCATTTATATTTACCAAGTTATTTATTTATTTGTATCTATTTATATCTTTGTTTGGATTCACCTATATTAAACTTTATTTTTTTAACCTTACCATGATAACGTGCTTCGTTCTTTTTTTTCCACTGCGTATTCATTTTACTCTGTATTTACACGTTACACTCATAAAGCAAACAGTGCCACACTTACTGATTTTGTTAATGCACTGTTACCTATTTGCGGTTTGAGAACTACAAGACCTGATTACAGTATTAATTCTGATGTGCCTAATTCTGCTTTTAGTTTTTTTGTTTTACCTACCACTCCGGAAGAAGTGTATGAAATAATTAATGATTTGAAACCTAGTTCAACCCTTGGTCCGTTGGGATATCGATCTGATGTGATATAGGCGGTTGCTAATGCAATCGCCCTTCCACTCACATATATTTTTAATTATTCGGTGTCTATAGGAGCTTATCCTTCAGCATTAAAGCTTGCACGTATAGTGCCTATTTATAAAAAGGGTGACCAAGGTCTTTATTCCCATTATAGGCCTATTTCTATTTCATCAGTACTGGCTAAAATATTTGAAAAGTTATATTATAAACTCTTATCTTATATCTTTTCAAATAACTTTATTTATAGGAATCAACATGGTTTCATGCCAAATCGGAATACTGATACCGCCCTATTTGAACTTACTGAACATATAACAGCACAAATGCTTAAAAATGAACATGTTGATTTTGCTAAAGCATTTGATACAGTTTCAGTAACATTGTTGCTAAAGAAGCTTAGTTCACAATATCATATCTATGGCTTACTCTTGTCATGGATTGCTAGTTTCCTTACAGGAAGAAAATATATGGTTTATGATGTTCAGACTTTGGATACAATCATAAGAACGTGTGGAGTCCCTCAGGGCTCCATTTTGTCGCCACTTTTGTTTGCATTATTTATAAATGACCTTCCCGCATTTATAAAAAATTGTAATGTAATATTGTATGCAGATTATGTTGTGTAATTAATTGCTAATAAGAACCCTGTTGAGCTACAGTTCCTTTTAAACCAAAATGCGGAGGCCCTTGCTACTTGGAGTAAGAATAATGGTTTGAAAATTAATATTGATAAAACCAAGGTAATGCTTTTTTACCAACGAAATAAGGCAAACATCTCAATTGATCCATCAATTTTCATTGATTCTCATCGTGTTGGAGTTACTAAAACTTTTAAGTACTTGGGTATAGAATTGACTCATGACTTATCTTGGGATCCGCAAATTGATTTGCTTTTAACTAAGCTCAACCGTAATATGGGATTTATTTCTAGACATAGTTATCTTCCTTCAGGCATTTTAAAATTATTATATTATTCATTGATTCATTCTAATTTAACCTTTGGTATTATATTTTGGGGGGCAACTACGAATGTTAATGTAACTAGAATCCTAAAACTGCAGAAGTGGTTTCTTAGGAATCTGTTAAAATTACCACGAAGTACTTTTGTTTCCAATTATTTTGCTCCTAATAACATATTAAATGTGAATCAGATTTATAAACTAAAGCTATGTGTCTTTATGTATAAAGCTAAAAACTCGCTTATCCAGTTATCAACTTCAATTATTATTAAGCTAACTAGTGATGTTCACGCTTATTTTACCAGGCGAGCACACAATATTTATCTTCCTTTTGTCAAAAATAAGTATGCTAGTAATAAGATATCACATATTGGTTTATGTCAGTGGGCCAATTTACCCTATGAATTACGATCTATGACTAATTACTCGAAATTTTATCGTGAGCTAAAACGCCATATTTGTAGCGTCTGTTCTTAATAACATTTGTTGAGTTTTGTCATCATGGTTTCTTACTATTACCTTTTGGGTTGGAATTTTTTTGTTAGACTCTTAATATTATTAACATTTTAACACATTTTAGATACATTTTTGATATCTTAATATGTTGTAATTGTATTTATCATTAATTTTTTGTATGTCATGTAGATTTTGGGTCCCTTTAGGAACCTACTTGTCGATTATATACCATACAGGTTCCATCGGGTACCTATTATATTTTGTACTAATAAATAAATAAATAATAATAATAATAATAATAATAATAATAATAATAATCTTCTCCCACCCTAATCTTGGAGGAAATAAATTTACGCGCGCCCATGATTTGTCAGAATTTTCTAGCTGGAAATGCAAATTTTTGCAATTTTATTCTTGATAACTTTACTTACGCAAATGAATGATAGTATAAAGAAACAATTAAAGTGCGTCTAAAATGGAAAGAAATGGCGAGAGAGAGATTGGGAGAGCAGTTACGCAACAAGGCCATCCAGAAACGACAAAAATGGGACCTCCATGCGGCAGATTGGTCCAGAACTTGGATTAAACGAATCTACTGTCAGAACATTCCTCAAACACTATCGTGAAAATGAATCCATCAAACCTGGATCCAGCAGTGGCAGATCGCGATCAACCACTGACAGAGAAGATCGCATGTTGCACCGTCTTTTCGTTCAACACAGACCTGGAACGTTCGTAGAAAGCACAAAACTATGGTGTGAACGCATACGCCAAGATGTTTCTCGACGGACAACTAACAACAGAGTACGTGAAATGGGTTACAACTCCTACAAGAGCAAGCGAAAACCCACGTTGACACCAGTGCAGCGAAAGCCAGAGACCATCTACGCTAGACAGAAGAGCAATGGGAGAGGGTGATTTGGTCCGACGAGTCGACTTTTCTAGTTCTGTATGGAAATATCGGACGGAGAGTCATCCGTAAGCCAAATGAATGACTTGCCCCAAACTGTGTGAAGCAAGAAATCAAGTTCTTAGCCGTTGTGTAAGTGTAGGGGTGTTTTGGTTATGCTGGCGTTGGTGATTTGGTTCCATACGACGGGACGGTCAATGCACAACGTATCAGGGCATTTTGCAACAACATTTACTCCCTTCTGTGGCCAGACTTCGTCCGCAGGGTGATGCGATCTTCCAGCAAGATCTCGCCAAACCGCACACTGCAAGAACCAGCGTTGAGGTTCTTGAATGGATCCCAAATTCACCCGATCTCAATCCCATAAGGATCTTTTGCGTGTCTTGAAGAAAGAAGTCCAAAAACGCAAGCCCCGAACCAAAGACCAGCACAAGACCGTTTTTCAGGAAACGTGGGCTGCCATTCTACAAGATCTTTGCCGCGACTACGTGAAATCAATGCCCAGGCGGGTTGCGGACGTGTAAGCTGCAAAAGGAGGCCCTACGAAGTGGTGATTGTGCAGAAGCGCTAGGTGCGCGTAAATTTATTTCCTGCAATATTTTAGCGGGGTGTGAGTCTACAAGACCTGGAGAGACTTATATATTGTTTTTTTTTCTATGACGTTTTGGTATTCCGTAGCTTAAGTGAAGCATTATGGAAAATAAATTATTTTGTTCCAGTGAAACGAGTTTTCCTTTTAATTTTTACCACTTAGCCCGAGGTGTGCGTATATTTACTGACATGGGTAAGGTATATTACTCATGGTACCTTTACTTACGACGAGACCTTGCTCCTTGCACTTTCCAATTATTAGAGAATTACTGAAACCTGTGTCGAAAAGTGCGCATATTTTACCTTCCCAAAACTTGTTCAATTTTGTTACAATTTTAGGCATAACCTTGTCAGCTAAGTGCGTATACTTAGTTACGCCATCGACAGAGCACATGCTTTAAGGCGCATGCTTGATGTTGTCACGAAGAATCGTGCAAGAAGTCAACATCGTTCGTTGTTAACTGCTACCTCAATCCTCTGTATTGTCCTCGTATAAAAATCTGTTGGAGATTTTTTGAGCCCTGAATGCCGTCATATAAGACCAAGCCTTTCACCGCAAAATATTGAATTATATGATATAAAACCCTTTTTGTTTAAACACAGGTGTCTAGTTATTAATGCTAAGGCAGTTTCTTAATACATAAATATATATATATATATATATATATATATATATATATATA
>JAHWFO010013952.1:539813-559671 GCA_023313115.1 Rhysida immarginata
AATTATATGAAATTTAAAATATTTTAATTATATAGGGTAATTATAAAGTTCTACAACCTAGATTTTCTGTTACATCTCACATAGACATGAAGATATCATTTTGAAATTAGCGCTGTAGAAACTTTTATGCATGATAGATGCGTTGTTTGCGAGGACACATCCATGAATAGTCATGTGAGATGAAGTGTAAAACAAAAGGTGTCCACTGTGGAAATTTATTTGAATATTAATTCTTTCAAAAGTATCCAAAGAGCGTTTCGTTCAGCCCAAACATTATGACCATCTCACGTTAGCCCAAAATTATGACCATCTCACGTCTGTATAGAAGATTGATTCCACTTTATTGGCACAGGCGTGCTTTTTTTTTAACTTATGCAACTACTATTGATTGGTGATTACCGCAGTAGTGGGAGACATAAATCCCTTCCACTGATTCAGAGTTATTCTACGTGAAAATGAGACCCGGAAGGATTTATGGCTGGTGGACATTATTCCTACATCACTGTCCTTCCCGAGGAGAAATATTCTTCTCGAGAAATAGTGGAGAGCCTGTTTCTCTTGACAATGATCGGTGGAATTGGAAATGGATGATCAAAAAGAAGTTTTACTGTTCCTTAGCGTCCGAAATCAGCGAACTGCTGCAAAAAGTTCGGAAATAAGTTTTACATAAGAACCCTCCCAATAAGCGTGCCATCTCAATAAACAGTAACTAGGATAATCTGTACACGCAATTGATGAAATAGTTAGTTTTATTGTCTTTAGGACGTTTTCACACACACCGGCAAAACCGGCACCGGATGCAACGTTATCAAATGAGAGCTTTCAGACGTAGCCGGGCCCGGCAGATTTGCCGATTCCGACTACAGGCATCGACATTTGCAGCTGGCGTTGAACTCGACAATCGGATGCGGGGCCGATCTTTGGTTCGTCGCTTTCACTGTTTTCTTAGGGAGTTTTCATACACCTACACGAAAATGAGTAAATTATTTTCGTACGATCCTGTAACATTGATAGAATTTGTGGAAAATAAACCCTGTTTATGAGATAAAACAACTGATTGTTTTAAAAATAAAACTGAACAGCAAAAAGCATGGAAAAAAAGTTTATGCGTGCGTTTTTAGAAGTTTTTCCACAAAGACAAAAAAGAACAACATATTTTCTCTCAAATCAGTTGCTGTCCTTGTTGCCTGATTATATCCACCTCTGCGTAAATTTCGTAGGCTTGGAGTTTCATAAATTTCAGATCTCTGTTCACTTCCTTCTAAAATATAATACCGAAGAAAGTAATGTTTGTTGAACGCAGCACACATCTATTCTTTCACCAAAGCTACAAACTTACGTCACTAATAAACGGCACCGAGAGAAAGCCAGCATGTGTGAAAGTTACTGGCCATCACTTGCTCCGGTTTTGCCGGCGTGAAAAGACCCATTGGCCGGCATCGGTAACGGAGCGTTTGAAAACGCCCTTAGAATTCGAGTACTCCTAGTATCGCTTCAATGAATCCTTCCAATCTCCTCAAGAGTTAGTTCTCTTATGCCATTTTTGTATTTACCGTTCATTTCTTTCTATTAAAATAACGGAAAAATTTCTCAAATCCAAATCAGGAATGAATACAAATTTATTTTAACTTAAAAGGTTTTGATTTATCTAAATAAACAAGCTCCCCAAGCTTCGCAAAAGATTATTTAAAATACATCAGACTTGCTATGATCGTTGCTTAATTAGTCGTTTTTACGCACCCGCAGTAGCGACACTTCTACCAAAAATTCTTTATAAGCCTATTTTAAGCCTATTTCTTGCCGTTGATTTTTTTGTTGAAGAGGAATCCATTGCTTCCAGTGATTTGTCAGTTCGACAAATAGATGACAATGCCAATAACCAGTAAAGTACACAAAAATATTTGGGCACCATTTATAAAATGGAATTTTCATCGTACAAGTATACAAGTTACACCGTTGGAAAGAGATTTAGATTAGGTTAGATAAGGATAGGTTAGGTTGCTACTTTTTCGTTCAGTTTTCTGCTATATGTCGAAATACTTCGGCGATAACATTTTAATCATTTTAATCTCATCCTCATCAATATCAATTTAAAGATCCCGGCGTCGAAGGTAACGTTATCACAAACCACTGTCAGAAATGAGAAATTAAAAGATTTCAAACGAAATAAAGTTCAATCAAGACATCATGGCTCGTTTACTTCCAGCTGGTTCCAATGTTTAGGAACTGAAATTAGGACCGAAAGTAAATACTTAAGCATTAAAACCAATAATTACAAATGCAAAACCGATTGAAAAATGACTGAAAGAAACAATAAACAAAATGTGTCCCACTGAGGATAAGTTCAAAATGTCATTTATTTTCACGAAGATACAATTGGGCACGAGTATGATTTTTGATTTCCTAGTGAACCGTTCATCCGATTTTGATTAACTAATTTTTTTTTAATGTTCAGAATTTTATACTCTGCAACTTTGCATTTAGAACTTTTGTCCTAACTGTTTGTAAGAAACGATTTGTGTTTGGCCTAATTTGTATATTCAGTATCTGTTTGATTGGGCCATCAGAGAGGCCACCTACCATTTCTATTAGTCTGCTCACTGCTCTTCATTCTTGAATTATGCGATACTTTCCCTTCCATCTTTTATCGTATTTAGAGTCTAGAATCATGTTGAAGGCAGGGACAAAATCGTGAGTTACACAATTATCAATATCATTTGACTAACTCCCACCCATTCGAAATCAGTAATTCCAAACTTTAAATATTTTCTGAATAAATATTTATTTTCTCAAGAAATAATCAGCGAGACACAAGAATGCGTTAATAAACGCTTTAGCTTATGTTAAAATTATCATTTAATATTTATCAGCAGTTTTTACTTTTTTCATAAATTTTCATCAATAGTTTATACTTACCCAACATATAGACGCACATCTGGTTCTGCCTTTTCGCAATATATCTTGGGAGTTATTATCACAAATATAAAGACACTGATCATGAGTATCCACATAATAGCCATCTTCGTCGTTCAACTTTTCTTTATCATTAGGTGAGGATGTTTTCGTGAGAAAAACGCTTTTATTAAATTTTTTTCTGGATGTATAATCACCTTGTTCCTAAGAACTCTTTAATAGTTCCCTGGTTTCTTGAAGACAACGAACTCAAAAGCCCCACTTCGCCTGAGGGAATGGAAGAGAAAAACCGATGAATTTTAAATCAGCAATAAATAAGGAAGAGCTTAGCTCCCGTCAAGGTTGAATTTTGTATAATTACGAAGGAGGAAGGGCCATCGAACAATGCCGCATCCTAAAATTAATGATTTCGTTGCGATTTACTATATGATAAAGTGGAATAAAAAAATAAATAAGCTCCTGTTATCTTCAACTTTCCTTTAAGATACTTAAGGAAGGAACGGACAATAAAGAAAAGGAAAGTCGAGAAAAATGCAAATGAACACAAACAATTTTGAAATATTAAAGAGAAACACAAAAGATTGTATTTGTTGT
Source organism: Rhysida immarginata (assembly GCA_023313115.1). NCBI lineage: Eukaryota > Metazoa > Arthropoda > Chilopoda > Scolopendromorpha > Scolopendridae > Rhysida > Rhysida immarginata. The sequence continues at coordinate 543,321 of JAHWFO010013952.1, forward strand.
AGGATTTTAAAAATCTTTCAGGTTAAACATAATTCGGAACTACAGTGTTAAACCTGCAGCATTTTTATTGTAAGACAAAAAAAAGGAACATTTCTTAGATAATAAGATGATAATAAAATATTGTCACGCGGCTTTTATTTATTAAGAAGAGTGGAAGAAATTTTAAATTGCTATATACACTTTCCTTTGTTGTCGAGGAAGATTAACATTCGGGATCTAGTTGGTTAATTGAAATTAATTATTGCGTAGCATTATTAATTATATTTAACGACTCATTTGAAGTTTTTATTTACGGACGATATTAAATAAATATAAAAAATGTTTCAAACATCAATGCCATTAATATGGTTTTTTTTTTCCGGTAAACTATCATTTAGGACTTAAATGACATTTTGAGTTTTGGAGGTAAGGAGTGCTTTGAATTCGGGGACTGTATATTAAGAAAGTTACTTCCTCTAATGTAATGATAGTGAGAGCGAGGATAACAATCTGAAAAAATCAAAATGATAGCATCAGTTAAAGACTTAACAGCATACTTGCTTGGTCAACCTGAAGTCACCTAAAAAAATTATTTTTTGATGAGGCATATAACAATCTCGTTATGTTCCCTTTAAATGACCTTATTTGGCAATTAGGAATTGTTTTCTTAAATAATGGTTAAAAAGAAATCTGAGATTTGTAGAAATTTTTTTTATTTAATATACAGGATGTTGTTAAATTTCATGCCAAAAATGATAGGGGTGATGGAATATGCGATTCTAAGCAAAAGAGTTCATATGAACATGGGTCCGAATTTGAACGATAACTGAGATATGAACAGAAATAAAAATGCCGCCACAAAGATCAACAAGTTAATAACTCACTTTCTATAAAACTTAGTATAATGAAGTTTGAAGAAATAATAGGGTACATAAAACTGTGTATACCGTTAAAATTTGAACGAGTTCCAACGAGTAGTTTCCGAGTTACGCACTCAACATCGTTACACCTGCTCACATGCGAATACTAACCACCACGTGTTATGATGTTGACTACGTAACTCGGAAATGCTCGTTGGAATTCGATCAAATTTTAACACTACATACAATTTTATGTCCCCTATTATTCTTCCAAATTTCATCATCCTAGATGTTGTAGAAAGTGAGTTATTAACTTGTTGATCTTAGTGGCGGCATTTTTATTTCTTAAATCCTCCAATGACCATTTTCAAATTATTCTTTGAATAATACTCGCCATTTAATAGTAAAAATAGTCCTGGCTTGCGAACAAGGAGCCAGCTGTAACCTATGCTCATAGGGCATGTTTGATAGCTTTAACTTCCCTGTCCGCGGTTGCTTAGTGGTTAGAGCGTTGGGGCGTATACCCAGAGGTCCCTGGTTCGAGTCCAGGTTGTGGAATTTTCTTTGCTATTTTTCGCTATTTATTAATTAATATTGGAGGTACTGGCGTGAAAAAATCCTCCAATGACCATTTTCAAATTATTTTTATTTCTGTTAATATCTCAGTTATCGTTCAAATTCGGACCCATGTTCATATGAGCTTTTTTTTTATTTCGAATCGCATATTCCATTAACCCTATCATTTTTGACATGAAATTTAACAACACCCTGTATACAAAATTTGGCGACGAGGTCTTCGAGGTCTTTGAATATGCTGAAGATCCAGTATTCAGGTTTGCTTCAGCTTTGCTCATTGTTTTAGTCCCCAGAATTTGTAGCAAGGCTCCAGCAGACCTCTTATTTGCTAGTCTTTTGTCTTTCGCATATTCCACATGAGTGATACAACCCGTTTCCATATTCTGTCATTTTGGAATTCAATACATTTAATAGCTTCATGGTGATTAGTATTGGGTTAGGTTCAGAACAAACACAAACATCCATGCCCACGGCGGGATTCGAACCCACGACCAGGCGGACTCGAGAACTAGAAAGCCTACGCCCTAGCCCTCTCGGCCACCTGACCGGCTGATTAGTATTGCAATAATGGGCTAGTAACCAATGATGATGTAACAATGTATCACCGTTTCCGTGCGGAGGTTTTCTCTCTAGGAGGTGTTGCCCTGGCGTGGAAAAATCGCCGGACCATAATAGTCCGGCCAACATTCCAACCTTCTTTTTTGGTTACTTACTTACTTACTTTTTAAGCCCGCTTATCCGTTAGGCTCGCGGGAACAGCAGCCATATGGAGGATCTCCAGCACTTGCGATCTTTCGCCATCTGGCGCATGTCGTCAATGACAATAATCCAAGCGACTCGAACCCAGATTCTACATGTAGTCTAGCCATCCGGTTCTACTTCGACTCCCTTGTCTCCTATCCGTCGGCTTAGAAAATTGCAACTGCCTAGGAAGACCAGTTTTCGGCATCCATATCACATGGCAATACCAACGCAATTGAGATCTCTTAATGCGGAGAAGTAGCGGTTCAACACCTAAAGGCTCCTTTATTGTGCTGTTGTAAACTCTATTTAGTAGGGTAACACCTGCCACACATCTCAGGAATCTCATTTCGGTTGTTTATACCCGCGATCACACTCTTTCGGTCATCACCCAAGACCATGACCATAGGTGAGAATGGGGACAAAATTTGGAATATTAATGATGAATCAAGGTATATACAACCTCTGACAATTAAGTTAGGTGAATTAGGTGAGTCACACCCTAATCTGTGCGAGCTTTACGCGAGTAACAATGCATGTGAATACAAGCCCAGTGATTGTTTAAGCGTGCCCAGTCATTGTTTAAGCGTGCCCAGTCATTGTTTAAGCGTGCCCAGTCATTGTTTAAGCCCAGACAGGTCACGTTTGTGCGTGCAATGGTTTAGCAGATGCTCGTTTCTTCAGTTGAAGGTGTAGCGTGCGCACGTAACTGTGGATAATGGATCAAAGAGGAACACTGCCGTAATCGTGCAACAGTTTCTGGCCAACAGAGGGGTCATATCCATAGCTCATCCACCTTATTCACCAGACTTGGCACCGGCAGACTTTTTCTTGTTCCCACGCCTGAAACGGGCCTTAAAGGGACACAAATTTGCGGACATTCCAGACATTCAAACAAATGTGACACGTGAACTTAAAGCCATCCCTAAGGAGCTTCCAGGACTTATACACCCGATCCCGAAAGTGTATTGCCTTCCAGGGTGATTATTTCGAAGGACAATAAAGTAAATGTGGCTCTATCTGTTTTGCATTTTGTCAGAGGTTGTATACAAATTATAATTTGAATAAGAATTGTCTTATTCATTGAAGTGCTTATTGCTTAATATAAATGTCGGTCGTTGATTTATTTGCTGTTATATACTTTCACATAACTTCCAGAGCTTGCATACTCCGCGAAAACTCCCTAGCCCACGGCGCCCCTGGAAGTTAAGCATCGCCTAGCACGGCTAGTAACTGGATGGTTGACCATTCAGTGAAACGAGTTCTTACTCCTCCCCCGTGCTTCGGAGGGCACGTTAAGCCGTCAATCCTAAAAAGCTACGACCACCACCCTGTAGCATTCGTAAAAAGCTGGCAGAAGCTCAAAAATGCATCTCCCAATCCGTCTGGTCAGCGTGGGAGATTAGACCAAATATCCCCCCCCCCCTCGTGGTGGGAGAGACCTATGTCCTGCAGTGGACCGAGACAGCCTGAATATTTATCCTTTATATACCTTCACAATGGGCAAAACTAAAAAACTTGATGCTGATCGCTGGAAAACCATTCTGGAACACCATAAGGATGGAAAAACACAAAGTGAAATTGCAGCAATGCTTCGATGTTCACAAGGAACTGTTTCGAAAGTGCTCACAAGATTTTATGCAACAAAGAGTATTACAAGACTCCCACGAAGTAGAAGGCCTCGTGCGACAACCAGCAGGGATGACCGTGCTTTGGTGTCAATCGTTAAAAAAAACGCTTTTCGTCATCACGTGAACTTAGTACTCAATGGAAAGCCTTTGGTGTTCATGTCTCAGACAGGACAGCAATTCGACGACTATTGGAAAAAGGGTATAAAACATGGAGGGTAAAACAGAACTACATGAATGCATCCCACCGATCAAAGCGCTTGAAATGGGCCAAAGCACACAAAGATTGGAGTATGGATAACTGGAAACAAGTTCTGTTCACAAACGAGTCTCGCTTTTGTCTAAGGTTATGGAAATAATGCTGGGCATGTGGTCAGAAGAAAGGTTTCTGAAAAATTTCATCAGACATGCGTCCTATCTAAAACAAAATTCCCTCAGAGAATCATGGTGTGGGATTCAATGTCCAGTAAAGGAGTTGGCGAGATTATTAAAGAAACTGTGATAGGCAACGTATACGTCGAAATCTTGGACAGCTACATCATACAAATAGCAGAAGATCAGTTCGGTGATTTGGAATTCATCTAGATGACGATGCCCCATGCCATCACGCAAAGCAAGTAAGCAAGTGATTGAAGAACTAAATCCAGCATCTAGAATGGCCACCTAATAGCCCAGTCCTTAATCCCATCGAGTTATTATGGAATATTGTGAAATAATCTGTTAAAAAGCAAATGCCAAAAACCTCCATGAACTGAAGGAAGTTGTGAAATCATGTTGGAAAGAAATACCACCAGAAGTATGTGAAGAACTCATTACATCACTCCCAGCTAGAATTCAAGCAGTTATTAAGGCAAAAAGAGGTCCAACCAAATATTAATCATTAATATTCTAAACTATTGTCAATGGTCATGTATTATTCCAAATTTTTGTAACTTCCTCTCTCTATAAAATATAATGTTGTGCTTGTTTTTTTCGATATTCTTTAATGGAAACTGAGCATTATAGAGAATTTCCTTTTTGCATTAAAAAATATTCATGAACATTTCCAAAATGAATCTTATTTCATTCACAACACTTTCAATGTTTCAAAGAGATTAAATGTAGTGAATTATTCTAAACTTTTGTCAGGAGGGGGGGGGGGGGCGCAACATATTTTTAAATAATAATATTAAGGAGGAAAACGATTCTTGCATTGATAAAATTACCTTTCGCTAACAGCGCTGTAGTTTGGGCCTAATATTGATGACGTTTTCATCGTCTGTTGTGAGGCCATTAGTTTAGAAGGTGATGGCAAATCTCTGTATACGATAGCCAGAGAGCGAGAAGCTGGAGCGGGAAACCACCAGCGTGCCCGGGAAACGGAGACGGCAGGCAGTATCGCCGGAATGAAGCGCTCGTCGGCGGGAGCCTCGATACAGCGAGCACGTTCGCCGGGAATTACGACAAGATGGGCGAACTTTGGTATTGGCAACTCAGCGTCCGTTCAGCCGAGTGGAGCGAACTTTAATTCGGAACTTTCATTAAACTGCGTAGTAAAGGCTGACTTCCAAGTGTTTCGCACAGCTCGAATAGCTTCGCAGTTACGAGCTCCATTTTTCTTCGCGCATACGAGGCTTGTGGCCTTTTGGGCTTTCACCTGACCTTAACCAACGGTTGGGATTCATCTTGCCCACGTGAATCCAACGAACATAAACATTATTGTTAATGTGCTTTTTCTCCAGCATGGTAAACCGCGGTTTCTTCTACCATGAGCCAAAGAGGCAATGCAACAGGGGAGCTTACAATTACTTACCGTAATAACAAATTCTCTATTTGCTTCTAGTTGCACGTCTGAAGCCGCAGCTAAGGAAGCTCATCTTTCGACTGAAGTGCGTAACTGCGTTTTGAGCTACAGTGCTCTTCATGAAAGAGAAGGCCATGTAAATTATTGTGTTCCGTTTGTGATATATGCTTCTATATAAGAGTCCTAGTGGTATTGATTTGTGCACGAGTGAACAATTTATTGAAACCCCTCTTATTCTTTCTACATGCAGGTGTATATCCATTCAGTGAACGATATCTCATGCCAGTTATTTATTTGCATAGTGCTGTGTTGTATTCACAAATGACGACAACTTATTAAGAACATTAATTAAGTTTATTAATGTTTCTTTATTAGCCTATCTAAGCTTTTCTTAACCATTAAGAAGTTACGTGCTAAGCTATCCGTTGAGTTTATTATATCAGGTACTCTAATTGCTATACTCTTATTCATTAAGCTTGGTGAATAATCACTAGGGTAAGGTGGGGTTATTTGGGTCGCGGGTAAAATGGTTCAAGCTAAGCATGCGTGTTTATAAAATCGGCAATTTTGTGTTTCACGAAATTGCCGATATTTGGCTCTCAGCAGCCCGTCCTGAAGGTGCTGTGGACCCCATATCATTTGCATTGTTGCCGTCGAACAAGAGAAATAAAATTTTCAAATGTCCATTCCGCATGGTAAAGGTGAGTGAAATTTCCGTCATGTAAGCGATGCGTTAATTTCAGATGGCACAATTATTTACAGAAACATGTAGTAACTAAATTACTTACATAACACGACAGTGTACGTTCTAAGCTTTACTTAGACACATGGTTTCAATCGCTAGGCTCTCGTGTTTTTTATCATGATTTTTTTTCATAACACGCGTGCAGGGGGTTAAATGGTTCAGGTTTTGCTGGTAATGTGGGTCGCTTCATCTTTTTAGGATCTAAGGGAGTTTCAAATTAAACTACTCAAAAATGTTTGAATAAAACTTTGGAGAATTATCATAACCCCTACCGGTAATTTGTTTATTGATATGACGAATGGAGCTAAGTTGTGAGAAAATTAAAAAAAAAATATTTCATCTGAAATGTTGGCATGCTAATGAGGAGTTAGATTATGGTATCATGATAATCGTGTTACACCAAAGAGACAGTGCAAAAGACAATCAGCAGCTATCCTTACAACACCACTGCATGTAGCACTTTTACAAGAAAAGTGTTCAACTTCCCAAGACACAAAGCAGAAGCCTCCACAAGATAGGAGAACAAAACGTAGGCCCTTGCCTAAAAAAATTAGGACTAGGCCTAAATCCAGGGATCAAAAGGAAGAAACAGAAGAAAACAATGACTGTGGCTTCTGTGGCTAAAGCTTTTATGAACCGACAACATCAAAATTCAGACAGTGGACTCAGTGTCAAATGTGTAAGACATGGTATCACGAAGTGTGTGTGGGGATGACAGGAAAATGTAGCTTTACTTGTGGAAAATGTCTATAAATAAATAAAAAAGTTCAATTTCAGTGTTTGACTTGTTTTATGAAATAATAATTCCAATTATTTAAGTGACCCATATTACCCACTGTCTTGGGGTTAAGTGGTTCAGAGGGGGGTGATATGAAATTAATTTTTTTGGAATTAACTGTTTATTTTTAACTTATCAGATTGCTTGTGTGTACAGTACTTGGCCATTCAATAGTCAATATAATTTTTTGGAAGTGCTTATCTAAAGACTTTTTTTTTATTTGCTCATTATCTGCGAACTGACCCAAATAACCCCACCTTACCCTATTGTTATTTTTATTTCTATTCGCCTCCTGTCATTATTATTCACTGCGTACTCTCGCACAAAATTTTACATAGGACAATACACTTATAATTACTCTTTATCTAACATTATCGTGTGTGTACGAATGTAGGAAGATATTTTGTTTGCTTATAACTCCGATTTTTTGCGCGACTGCAGTCACATTTTACAGACATATTCTCAGACTCATTACTTTTCATCATGCAGCGTTGTTGTCAATTATGTTCATGTAAAATAAATTGGATGTAACTGTGCAATAGAAAGCGAAATGCTTTCATCTGGTATGCAAGAATATAGAATGTTATTGCCGTTCAGAGGGAATTCAAGTAATGTGTACAAAACCAAGACCGTGCCCACGAACGAGAGCATTAACCGCCTGGAGTTCCGCCACCTTTTAAATGCAGTGATTAACACAATTGCTGCGGTCGAGGAGGGCCTATACCACGGCCTTTCAACTCCCCGACCTGACCCCGCCAGATTTCTTTCTGTAGGGTCATATCAAAGCATTGTATACGGCCAAAGACCGAAGGACCTGTGTGGGATCCCCGGGTCCCAATTGGGATAAAATACTACAGTAAACTGTATCTAACGGCTACTTATGGTAAACTGTATCTAACACAGGATGGGGTTCATCAACTCCAATTGGCCCGACAATCCACATATGAAAGATACCCGGCACCCAGGTCCGGCTGGAAAGATAGTCGATTAGGTGAACAATAATTCCCAATTGTATCCCGCCTATTTCCAATTATACATTTTTATTGCTTTAACTTCAACCCTTAATGCAATAAGAATCAATTTAAACAATTAAGCACATACTAATAATTTGTAATTAATGGCTGATGGCCGTGAGATAATAGATAGGATTGCCACGAGATTACTCTTAGACCCTCATTAGAGATGATGGAGCGACCCACGACGTGGCGGCGTTTCTGCGATGGGGGCTGAACGGGCTACGGTGAATCTCGGCTGGCGTTGGTCTAAGCATGACCCGCGGAGTGGATCTACTTGGGAGCGATTGTCTCTGGTTACGCTTCTATCTATCTATATATATAAAGAAGGATGTTTGTGGGTCTGTGCGTCTGTGGGTCTGTGGGTCTGTGGGTCTGTGTGTGGGTCTGTGGATCTGTGTGTACGTTTTTTATACAAATCTACAGTTTTATTCCGATCTTGATAAAATTTCGCATACATGACCTTTAAAGCATGAGGAAGGTCACTGTCTACCTCAGATTTCGGAAAAATAATAAATATCGATAAAAAATCGATATTCATGGTTATGGCAAGGCATATTAATGAGAAATATCTCATGACCAACAATGCAAGGCAAAGTTGGTACAACAATAGGTATCAACAATGGTATCAGCACGCAATTCACAAACACACTGCATGAACCAACAATATATATCTCATGACTAACAATGAAAGGAAAAGTTTGTGCAAGTGTAATTATCCCGGGCAACGCCGGGTACCTCTTCTAGTTCAACATAATTACGCAACGGACTATCTCGGATAATGATGTACTTGTTCATTCTGGTTACTTCATAATCTGATAATAATTCGGGAGGACATTTTCCTCAATCTCATCTGAAACACTGTTCAGGAACGTCTTTATTCGGCAGCAACTTCTATTCAAGTCTACGTAGATCCAACTGGCAACTTCTACTACACCAATTTTTCCATCTTGAGAACATCCCAAAATGGTGGTTCCTCACTACATACTGATGACATTATAGGTTTTTGAATTATTCAAGATTATAATTGGTTGAGACTAGAGAATCATTTCCTCTCGGGATGCCAATTATTACAGGTGACAGCCCCGATGGAACCATGTCGGCTCTCTTGGACTTTGGACGTCTGGAGAAGGCGAAGCCTCTACTGACCGTCCCTCATCTCTGCAATCCAAGACGACGGCAAACAAACGCACATCCTGTAGAGATCTCAGATTCTCCGTCTCCTCTTTCGATAAAGTGAAATAAACACTCCTTCAACTAACAAATAATTCTCTTAATTGATTTCTAAAATGTTTTTAACTGTGTTTTAATAAAAATCTGCTAGATATCTTTAACAGCTGATAAACTCAAGAATGTGGACAGACAAAACATTTGAGAAAGCTGACTAGAAAACGTTACGAGAACAATTTCTAATTATTTTATATTGTTTACATTAATAAGTGTTGAAAATGTTCAATAATCATTAATCTAACATTACTTTCAGAATAACTGGGAATCTGAACATGAAAACAGCTTCTAAACAAGAATATAACTCGTAAAACGATTTTCAAATATGCTGAAAAGTAGAATATAAAAATTTGTTGTTTAATATTACTGTAATATTTTTATATACAGCAATGGCGAAAACTGCATGTAAATTTACGTATTCGATTGCAGCGCTCACACGAATCTTTCCAAACGCGCGAAATGAGAAATGAAATTCTCGCACGTCTAATGTTAAATGTTTTAAACTACTGGGCCTATGTTCTTTCCCCTGCTAGATCAAAGTTATCATAAACGTCAGGAGAGAAAAACCATTGTTTCAAAACATTGCTGGGAAAAATCTTTTAAGCATTCCAAGGAGCTTTAGCTCTGACGCAGATGTAATTTTAATATCTCACTTTTACTTGCACTTGGTTTAAATAAACAGTGGAAATACCTTTGATTCTATATGCATTCACGTCATTTTAAAATATAGACCTAACTTCAATTAGCCATTTTAACAATAGGCCTAACATTATTTAGTCATTTTAACTGTAGGCCTAACATAAATTAGCCATTTTTCACAATAGGCCTAACAATATTTAGTCATTTTATCTGTAGGCCTAACATAAATTAACCATTTTTAACTCTAGGCCTAACATAAATTATCCATTTTTTTACAATAGGCCTAACTTTAATTAGCCATTTTTAACTATAAGCCTAACATTAATTAGCCATTTTTAACAATAGGCCTAACATTAATTAGCCATTTTTAACTATAAGCCTAATATTAATTAGCCATTTTTAACAACAGGCCTAACATTATTTAGTCATTTTAACTCTAGGCCTAACATAAATTAGCCATTTTTTACAATAGGCCTAACTTTAATTAGCCATTTTTAACTATAAGCCTAACATTAAACAGCCATTTTGAACAACAGGCCTAACATTATTTAGTCATTTTAACTATAGACCTAACGTTATTTAGCCATTTTTAACCATCGCCCTAACATTAATTAACACATTTAACAATAGGCCTAACAGCACTGAATTTTAAAATGAAATGAGCACGTGCATCAAGAAAGCTTCATAACGGGCACGTGCTCCAGGCTGCCATCAACAATGCTTAAATGATAAACAAAAAGTAACACTGTATTCACTGATGACTCGTCGGTAGGATTCGATTGATATATTACATGCCCTAAGTTCATATTCTTAACGTTAGTGCACGTGCTTGAAGGGGTCCACGAGAGCTCATCAAAAGTTGATATATCGCTGTTAAGTTCTTCCATTTTCACGTTTTCGTGCAAACGATGGCTGGCCAGGCACATAAAGGTACTGATCATGCTTGTATTCTTATATATAGCTTTAGCTAAAGCTCGTAATAAGGAGTCATTGAAGTACTTTTTGGGGGTCATTTTCTCGGACGTAGCATTTCGAAAATCGAAAAGAATGTCATATTCGTCTTGTGCTCTTCATTCCCGTTCGAATGACATATTACATGCCTTATATTGCCAATAAAAAAATATAATGGTGGGTTTGGGTCTCAATAGTCACGTGACTGTTAGACCGATTTCGACGACAAACTAATCAGGTGAGCTCAGGAAGGGTCTCTATCGAACAGCGACAAAAGAACTTGAAAAAGTTAAAGCATTCTCGAGAAATCGTCGGACATACAGACAGACGGACGGACGGACGGACAGACAGACAGACACACAAACAGAGCGAAACCAATATATGCTTTTCAGCATATAATAATTAAATAGAAATTCAAGCTAATATGGTCTCTTCAGGCAAGGAAGGTGTGGAGGCTATGCTACCGTCGTTATGGAACACAGTAACTTTGACAATAACTACAAGATGTTTATAGGGTACAGAATATCCTAGATGCAAAAGGAAAAAAACCAGGAAGGAGATTAAATGGGTAGGATATACGAAACCGACTGCATGGAACGATTACAATGCAGAAAGATAAAAAATAAAAAGGAACGACATTAGCAATTTAGGTAAGTCACTTAAGTAATCTTCAAAGCTTTTAACTATTATACATGTATAAAGCTATTACCACGCGCCGAGAAGTTAACTGCCAAACGCGGCATACCGCACGAGTACTCGTTGGTATTACCGGCTAAGCCAACACCACCAAATTTAGAGCTTATTATTGGTAGAAATAGGATTAACAATGATCGACTAATGATGATGTAACAATATATGGCTTTTCCGTTATCAGGCCTTATGTCTAGGTGGTGTTCGCTAAACTCGCTAAAGTGCTATCTCGACATGGCCCTCCAGCGAGAATAGACTTTCTACCATCCAGGAAAAAATTTGCGTGCGTGGGTGTTGTGGATACAGCTCTACGGGGGAATCCGTCTACTTGTTGTAGAAGAGAAATCCTGGTTCACACATGTATGATTACGTTCCTCTATAGTTACGAACAGCTTGTTTGCCGGCAAAGTCAATGCACTGGGTATATTCAACACCTCGAGACCGAAGCGCGATGCCAGTTGTTGATTTGGTGCCATGTCATCAGATCCATGTGATTTAGTGCTCACCTGAATCTGATGACAAAATAAACATGTTGAAGTTTAACAAAAGTAATTGGTCTGAGAATGTCTGTAAAATGTTAATGTAATAGCGTAATAAAAACAGGAGTTATAAGCAAATAAAATAATGTCATTTCATGGCAGACACCCTGTATATCTTATGGTCTATAATGGAACTATCTGTTAGTTGTATCTGTTGTAATTAAATTCATTAATGAAGAAGACAGTATCTTCGAAATGTACACCCTAGTTTTTACTTGCTTAGTTTTCTCCACACTATTAAGAGCTTTTGTTTTTTAGAGCTTATTTTAATGTTTAAAAGATGCAGTAAAAATTAATTATAAAATTCAAAATAAAAATAAAAGTAAAAATAAAATAATAATTCTGTTATATATAATAAAAATAAAAATTAAAAACTGAAGAAACGGTTTTATTTTATTAATAATAGTAATTGCAATAAATTTAAATATGTATTTCTCGACAGGTAATGAAGATCGGTAATACGAAACCGTTAATATTGACAACCCCCCCTCCCTAGTCACGACTGTACTTATGTGCCAGGTGTAGTCACGTCCATTCTCTCACGCACGCAAAGGACCATCACCATTGTATGAAGGCAGAATCTTTTTTCATCACTAAACACGGCAGAGTTTGACCTCTACATAATCCTCTCGCGACGCCATTGAAGACATGCACACAGGGTTTTGAATTTAATGGCAGGTTAGACACGATAGTCCTGCTGCAGATATATGTGCCCCAACAGTCCGTGTTGACATTCCTAGAGCACCATAGCTCTGATGGATGCTATGAACATATGGTCGCCCCCTGATACCCTTATAATGCTGCAATTTTGGCGAACGTCTGAACTTCATTGCTGTGTAGAATTTGGCTTACAGGTCTAGGAATGCTCATTTGTTTATAGCAGCCAATATCGAAGCACGATCGAAGAGTCACGCCCAACATGCGCAGCAATTCTCTGAAATGTCTTGCGGCACACAAAATTGTTCTAAAACTTTTCGCTATACACCGAATATAATCTTAATTTTAATAATTTTATTTTTTTATCTAGGGTGAAAATTTAATATTTTTAAATTTATTGAAACAACTTTTAATTGTTTTCGAAAAATTCCGCGGCACGCTAGCAAATCTCTCGCGGCACAGTTTGAGAAACACTGTTATAGAGCTTCTCGAAGGCTTACAAATGGCTGTTATTGAACAAAAAACCCACGTGTGCATCTTCTTGGCATCGCACCTGCTTGCACCGGACTCTTTCATCACACTGAATCTTATTGCAGCAGAGGGCAGAACGTTAGTTGAAGATTACGAACGTTTAGGACGGCCGTCCTCAAGAAGAATGTGAGGAAAATAACAACTGCCTAGGAAGACCAGTTTGCGACATCCGTATCACGTGGCCATACCATTGCAACTGAGATCTCTCAATGCGGAGAAGTAGCGGGTCAACACTTAAATACTCCCTTATTGTACTGCTGTGCACTCTATCTAGTAGGGTAACACCTGCCACACCACTCATAAATGTTATTTCGGCTGCTTGTACCCGCGATCGCACTCTTTCGGTTACCCAACACTCATGACCATAGGTGAGAATGGGGACAAAGATAGATTTGAAAACGGAGACCTTGGCTTTGTTTCCCAAGCAGAGAAATAAAAAAGGAAAACAAATCCACAACAAGAGTTTAATACTACCTCGTATGTACATTTCGCTGACAATGTCAGTTTCTTCAGCGAGAAACTTGGACAATCAATATATCGAAAGTCGGAGTGTCGAGAGTGAGTAGCCAATTTATACTATACTGGCGGAAAAAAAATCCCAACACCACAAAGGACTTGTGTTAGATGAATGAAATTTGGACAGTATATTCAGCTATGGTATTTATTCAATTGATTCAAGTTTCAAGGTTACAACTTATAGGGGGCGCCACCAGCGCCACCCTGTACATGAAAATGAGACATTCCAATGACAGATATAAAGGAGATCAGACGCGCGTCTGTGTCACTTCAGACACTTGTGGGCGTGTGTGATAGAGCATGTAAAACATATAAATAACTAAATAAAGAGAATAGACTTACCTTAAAAACTCTGTGGATAGTTGAATACATAAGAGATGAAGGAAGGAAACTCCAATTGTCCGGAAACATATGGAGTTTCCTTCCTTCATCTCTTATGTATGTAAAACATGCCTCGAAGGCGATTGCGACGTGAATATGGACAGCTAATCCAATTCGAAAGTGGACGTGTAGTGGGCCTTTGAGAGGGTGGACTTTCGTTCCGTGCTATTGCATAACGCATGGGTCGAGACGTTGCCACTGTGTACAACTGTTGGCAGCAATGGTCCAGGGAAGGCAGGATTACCAGGATACCAGGATCTGGACGACCCCCGGCCAGTGGAGACAGGGTTGACCGGCGCATCTGTAGGATGGCTGTGGCAAATCGGACAGCATCTGCTGTGGCACCCAACGTCACTCCACGCACAATTCGGAACCGTCTCCTGGCCAGGAACCTCCACTCCAGGCGCCCTGTGACATGTTTGCCTCTTACCCCTCAACACCGTGCGGCACGTCTTCAGTGGTGTCAAGCCAGAGCGACTTGGAGGGCAGAATGGAGGTCTGTGGTCTTCTCGGATGAAAGTCGTTTCTGTCTGGGTCAGAGTGATGGTCGTACAAGGGTCAGGAGGAGGAGTGGGGAAGTCCTGTAACCGAGCTGTATCCGTTGTCGGCATACTGGCCCCACCCCTGGCGTTATGGTATGGGGAGGGATTTCCTACAACAGCAGGACCCCCCTGGTGGTTATCCCAGTCACCATGAAGGCAAATGTTTACATTCGGATGGTTAAATAATAATAATTATTAACTGGAGATGCGTCTCCAAGCATGGGTAATGATTTTTCAATTGAAAAATGGAAGGAAAAATTCTGCGACCCGGATTCGAACCAGGAACCTCGACTATCATGGCCGATGCCTCTACCAATTGGGCTATCGCAGACACCACGGACAGCCAAGCTGTCTCAAGGTGTCTTAAAGACAACCAAGTTGTCACGGTTGAAAGCCCAATGGGAGACAAGTAGTCGAGGTTCCTGGTTCGAATCCGGGTCGCAGAATTTTTCCTTCCATTTTTCAATTGAAAAATCATTACCCATGCTTGGAGACGCATTTCCAGTTAATAATTATTATTATTTACTTGTGAGTTCATCAACTTTCTGATGGTTTGGAGTGGAGAAATTCTCGATCTGCGGGCCAGGTTCCCGTCTCCCATTGGGCTTACAACCGTGACAACTTGGTTGTCTTTAAGACACCTTGAGACAGCTTGGCTGTCCGTGGTGTCTGCGATAGCCCAATTGGTAGAGGCATCGGCCATGATAGTCGAGGTTCCTGATTCGAATCCGGGTCGCAGAATTTTTCCTTCCATTTTTCAATTGAAAAATCATTCGGATGGTTGTTGAACCCATTGTGCTGCCATTCATGGCTGGTATGCCAGGGGGGCTGTTCCAACAGGATAACGCTCGACCCCACGTGCTGCAATCCAACGTGCCTTTCACGGTATCCACATCCTACCATGGCCAGCACGATCACCAGATCTGTCGCCCATCGAGAACGTCTAGGACATGGTCGGACGCCATGTCAGGACTCTTCCACAACACCAACAACTGTCGCTGATCTGACCATCCAGGTACAATAGGCATGGAATGCCATACCACATAATGACATTCGGCATCTGTACGACCGTATGCATGCACGTGTGCAGGCCTACATAGACCAGCGCGGCGACTACAGCGGGTACTAAAGTCCGTGCTTTTCACCATGTATAGGGTGGCGCTGGTGGTGCCCCCTATAAGTTGTAACCTTGAAACTTGAATCAATTGAATAAATACCATAGCTGAATATACTGTCCAAATTTCATTCATCTAGCACAAGTCCTTCGTGGTGCTGGGATTTTTTTCCGCCAGTGTATAAACGTTGAGCGAACTGACGAACCAGAGGAAAAAAAGCTACAATAACAATAGTGACCAATTCGGTACGAAGCAAAAGATGCAAGTATGACTCAAAAGTTGAAAAGAATACAAATAATTTTATTTATAGAAAAAAGGGGACGGATAAAAACCCCGAGGAAAGACAACACGCAGAAGCAAAAACGCCTTTTTTCTTACTTTTTATACAGGGTATTTCATAATTGGTGTCCCGTCTTTAGGTCCAAATAACGGCTCAAGGGGAACAGGTGGGGGGGGGGGG
>JAHWFO010013952.1:560071-581556 GCA_023313115.1 Rhysida immarginata
TTTCAAAATTTACCCCTTCACCCCCAGGGACGCGAAATGTTTTTATTCTGAATTAGGGGACATTAAAACCAAATAATCAATATTCATTTTCCCCCAATCTGTTCCCCTTGAGTCGTTATTTGGACCTAAAGACGGGACACCAATTATGAAACACCCTGTATAAAATGGAGTCCATCAACGGTAACCATTCTTCCACCGGGATTGGACCAACATCACTATTGAGTAGTTAGTTTGATGGTTTGCTTTTAATTCTCTCTAAGGATTCAAGGAAAGGGAGCAGCTTAGGGTCACTGTAAGAATGAATAACTTTAAATAACTTCGACTGCGCAATCATGCCCGTCCTTTAGAATATGTGCTCAGCGTTTTTCAACCTTTGGATCGCGCATAAATTTTTGTGGGTCAGAAAATGATGAAACACTATAATAATCCAAATCAGAGGCAGGCAGGCAGTTATCCAAATCAGGTCCAATATTCGGCTCCGGCACCGATAGAAACAAATTTGTTAGGATGCAGTGTTAAAAAAAAGATGAGAAACGCTGTTATAACTAACCATCCTTTATTAATCCTTTAAGATGTTGAATTTTATTTTCCGTCAGTGAATTTTATTTTCGTAGGCAAGCGAGAATTTTTTTCTGTTCTTCTGTCGGCGTGTTTAGTAAAATGGGTATTGAATCCGGATAAGAATTTTAATTTGGTTCCTCAGTTTTATGAAAAGAGGTTTGTAGTTGTTTAAAGGAAAATTTGGTAGTCAGGTACGATTTCATTTAAAACAAAAGATGAAGGTATCAGTTATCATTTGGCATATATAAACATTTTTCATCCCCTCCCCCTGCGATCAAAAGGGACGCCATTTTTTCGGTCCGTTCGGATATCACAAGGTGTGAAGGAATGTGAAGGAGCTTTGAAATCATGAACTGAAAAATGCAAAAGTTTCTATCAGTTTGTGTATTTACACACTCAAATACAGAGCTGCTTAAACGCATTCTGCAAAGGAAAAAGGTTAGAGAAGATCACTGTTTACCTCAGATTTCGAAAAAATAATAATTATCGATAATAAATCGATATTTATAATGATGACAGGGCATATTAATAAGAAATATCTCATGACCAACAATGCAAGGCAAAGTTTGTGCAACAATAGTTATCAACAATGGTATCAACACGTAGTTCACAGACACTTTACATGGACCAACAATTGTATCTCATGAGCAACAATGAAAAGAAAAAGTTTGTGCAACAATAGGTATCAACAATGCTATCAATACGCAATGCACCAACACTATGCAGGGATCAACAATATATATCTCATGACCAAAGTTTGTGCAATATAACTAAGGTTCAATTTGTAACAATGCCATGAATTCCTGTTATTCAGGCTTTTCTTAGAATTTAGAGTTCTTAGTACTAGAATTTCTTGAAAATCTTTAAAAATCGTCAGTAACTGGAGATAATGAAGAGTTAGCAGACTATTGAAAAACAGTGGAAAGACGACAGAGGAAGCAGTCCTTTAGCTCCGTGCTGTATTGAGCAAATGGTAAGCATGTAAATAGAAAAATCGGCGACCGCTGGACTACACAGTGATGAATGGCCAAGTTTTACTTCAAGACATCGAGAGAAGATTGGAAATTGCAACAGCATCAAGTGTACATCTAAAGTAAGATTACGTGACTAAGAAATTTAGGCTAGCAGTTGCATACTTGGAGAGGTTCATCCATCGTGAATATTTAAAAAAAAATTTTATCGAATTTTCATGATGAATGTTTTACTGTATTAATAGGTTGATTTAAGTATAGATGGCAGCGCTTACGCTTTATGAATCTGAGGCTATGACGCTATGGTCGAAATGAGGAGAAAATATCGGCAATGTTAAGAATACTGTATAAGAACATGCATGTAAATTGTTCAGTTCCACAATGTTCGAACAACAATGTTAAAAACAAAAACCTCAAGTTTCATGGATTTCCTACAGATCGAAAAATTCAGTGAGGTTAAATGAGATATTGTAGCCTAGTCCAATATTTAGCATCGTCACTTTCGTAAATCGTAATTCGTTATAAAATTTGCTCACTGTTAGTCAATACTTGTTTATTTCCGTCAGTTTTCGCTCCTATTAACTGAAGCTTTTCTTTCAAGTCTTTAACTTTCATCTTCACTAAACTTTTGTAAATAAACTAGAACAAAATTCATAAACCGTAGCGGATGCCATCTGGCGGATAGATTTGGCATTTAAATCAACCTATTCTAAGCGTTTTCATATGTTTATTTTTAAGATATTGCAAAATTAAACAAAAAAACAAAGAGTCCGAGCCACGCCGGGGTTATCACCTAGCTTATTTGGTAGCATAGTAGATCCAAACATTTCATAAAAATACATTTTGACTATATTCTGTGTGAATGTGAATAATTTGGAAACTGAGATACTGATAATACGATGACTGAACGTTCGTTTCCAACAAGTTATTAATAATGAGCATAAAATGATGATGCAGTGAAGGATATAAATAAGGCAGCGTCTATTGAGGAGGCAAAGGAGTCACACGTGTCTCCCTTGAGCTCCCTATCAAACGTCCAGACGACTGGCAAAAATTTGTGTCTAGAAAGGAAAGAGAAAGAACGAGTATTGGTCAGAGAAACTGCAGCTAAAACAGAAAAGGCTATACGGGCATCGGAAACATCTGAACAATGGGAGTTTCGAATAGAGCAAGAGGGCATACGAGCTTCTACGTCAAGGGCAAGAAAAAGTTGTGTCCACAGTACCATGTGATGTCCCCGGTGGTGAAGGTGTACATTGTTTTAATCTGAAGGAAGTCAACAAGAGGTTAAATAAAGTCCCGGTATATCGCCTAGAATTCCTGCTTTTCGGATTTTGCTTAGAATGGATAGTCCCTTCGCTCTGTGTTTTATTGATTGAGTTATTATTTAATCAGTCTGGAATTATAATTTAACTTTTTGAGATTGTCCTGTTTACCTACAAGTGTAATTATCCCGGGCAATGCCGGGTCCTCTGCTAGTATTGTTATCGAGACCAGAATCGAAAAATTTCTTAATGCCATGAGATTCCCGGCGCAGGTTGTCGTGGTGATGTTCTGCGAATTTCCTCAAGAGCGAGAGGAGTATCCAGAGAGCAAATTTTAAATATTACGAGAGATTTTTCGTAATAAAATATTTGGTTAAATTGAAAATTTTGATTGGCATATACTTAATTATGCTTCATTAACGTTATGATGCAAAAAATCAATGTTACCGAATATTTCCGTAAAATTTAACTTTATTTCTGCATTAGGTTTTCTTTAATACTCGTGCTCAAAACCCATGCTAACAATTGCACGGTTACATCTGAAAGAAAGGCAGGCAAAGGAATTCACTGAAGTTGGTTTTATATACCATCGAGCCACATTATTATAAGCACCAGCCAGTGATCAGTATAACTGCTGTGTGCAGCACAGACAACGGATCGACCGCGCGTTATTATTATAGCCGCGTTATGGGAGAGATGCAATACAGAGGATATGGGCATACAGCTAGGATATGGCGAAGGTGGCCACGGCTGATTTCAAATCTGAAAACTATTTTACTCTATCACATCGCGTTCCGAATAAAACTGCTGATATACAAAAAAAAAGAAGGTTGAAAAGCAAAAATTGAATTGCGGTTTTCTTAAAATTCTAATGTGATAAAACAAAACGTTTACAGATTTGTGTCAGTAAAATCAGAGGCGATCGGGGACGAGCAAGAAGATGCTCGGCGATCGACCTCCCCCGCTGGAGCTCGTAGACCCGCCGATTGCTCATTGGTCGAGAACAGAAGACATCGACCAATGGACGACAGCGAAAATCAACGGGGGATAGACGGAAGCGGAGAAGAAAAAATCAGGAGAGAAGAGTTTCGCTTTCGATGCAAGAGGTTGGAAACAGCGAGCGGAGATGGGGACCCGAGAAGCCACGTCGAAGCCGTAAAAGTTCGTCGGGGAGAAATTCGAGGCGAACTGAGGATCACGGCGGGACCTCGGCGACGAACCGCAAACGTGACGGCCATTCCGCCTGGCGAGAAGGTATCTGCTGGAACCACGGTAGGAAAAGACGCAGAGTTTATGGAAGTGCGGCCAGTACTGGCCGCCAAGGCGTGAGAAGGGAACGCACGGGCTTCTACGCCGCAACGTGGCAGGCAAGGGATAATCGACCCCGTCCGTGCTCACCGCAAATGAACATGGGTCCCAATTTGAACGATAACTGAAATATGAACAGAAATAAAAATGCCGCCACCAAGATCGACATGTTAATAACTCGGGTTCCGGAATACCTAGAATAATAAAATTTGGGGGAATAGTAGGGTACATAAAACCGTGTATACTGTTAAATTTTGAACGAATTCCAACGGGTATTTCCGGGTTACGCAGTCAAAATCTTAACAAGTGCTGATTAGTACTCGCATGTGAGCACTGTTACAATTTTGAATGCGTAGCTCGGAAACTACTCGTTGGAATACGATCAAATTTTAACGGTATACATAGTTTTAGGTACCCTATTACTCCCCCAAATTTCATTATTCTAGGCTTTCTGGAACCTGAGTTATTAACATGTTGATCTTGGTGGCTGCATTTTTATTTCTGTCCATATCTCAGTTATCGTTCAAATTCGGACCCATGTTCATATGAACTTTTTTGCTTAGAATCACCCATAAAAGTTTGTACCAGGAATTTTGAGACACACTGTATTCGAGTCTTCGGCCCTACTTTGGACCTACTTTGGGTCCCCTCTGGGACTTAACTTCGTCCGAATTTGATTTCCTGAAATATAATAATGATAATAATAATTTTTAAAAATTTATACAACAATTCATGCATGTCCCAATTTCCGAAGACTCGAATATAAATGTCTGGATGTGGAATTTATCGCGAATAAGGCTTGTATGGGATAATGGGGACAAAAAGTTATTTCATAACCAAGAAACAAAAAAAAAAACTTAATAAAACACAAAACAATTCAACATTATACAAACTTCAAAAAATCAAGATCATTTTATTCACACTCAAAATGCAAAATTTAAAAGCGATAGCCCAATTGGTAGAGGCGTCGACCATGACAGTCGAGGTTCCTGGTTCGAACCCAGGTCGCAGTTTGTCCAAATGAAACTTTCTGATGGTTTGGATAGGAGAAATTCATAATCTGTGAACCGGGTGCCCGCTTCCCGTTGGGCTTTCCATCTTGACAACTTGGTTGTCTTTAAGACACTTAGTGACAGCATGGCTGTACATGTGTCTGCGATAGCCCAGTTGGTAGAGGCGTCGACCATGACAGTCGAGGTTCCTGGTTCGAAGCAGGTCGTAGAATTTTTCCATCAATTTTCTAATTAATAGCATTTATATTTTTTGCTTTCAAGTTCTATTGAGCTCAGTTTAGAGGTTGTTCTGCCATCCCGTAAATCACTTTCTTTTTCAATAAATACTTTCTGGCGATTCCTTATTACTACTAGTGATTACCTGTGTCTGGAGCCGTTCTTTCTGAAGAACTGCCGGTTTATCAAAAGCTACACTTCTCTTAAAAGCCTCCTTAGTTTTGGACTGATTATTTTCACTCACCTTTAAAATGAACAGATCCAGTATTTTATCAAATGATTTATCAACTGATTAATAATAATAATAATAATAATAATAATAATAATAATAATAATAGGGGAGAGTAGGGCAAAGTGGATATAGGGGGCAAAGCGGATCAGCCGCATATTTCCCCTTTTCCTAATAGTTGTCACGACGTGCACCTTTCTATGCGTTGCCTAGTCCGTGCACACGGACGTGTTAAGACCGAACGAAGTAAGTTATGTAAGTTAATGTGTTTTCATGCGGTTTTCGTAAAATTTACAATGTTTCATCATTTAGCTGCAGTTCAGTAATGACTCGTTTGATCAAATTTTCTTCTAGATATACGTGTTAGTGATTTATCGATAATATAATTCGACTCAGTTTTCGCCCGTTAGGCTTAATGTGTTAGGTTTTTAAAGTGAGAGGATGGGGCAAAGTGGATAATTGATCAAGGGGAATGCGTAAACGAAGTGTCAGGAGGAAACGTTCCGAAATATTGACAAGCACACCTGTGGAAGCAATCGCTCGCCAGAAACGGGAAAATTCATCCAATTCTGCAGCTAGAAGCTCGAGAGGCAAAGGTTCGAAGACATGTGTGAAGAAACTTGAACTTTCAAAAGCTCCGGCGTCATTGGCATCACCGAGAACCACTTCCGAAGAAAGTGAGCCTGTTTATTTCTGCTTGGTAAGTGAAGAATCTTATAAGGAGCCCATTACGCAGGACTGTATTCAGTGTAGCCGTTGCAAATATTGGTGCCACGAAGCGTGTACATCCTATGAAGGACAACTTGATCTTGTCTGTGATTACTGTACCTCTTAGGCTATTCTGTATGTATGATTCACTAAGCCCATATAGTGGGGCAAAGTGGATAATTTGCACATATTTGTAAAAAAATTAATATTAAAAAAATGCTGGAGTATATAACTGTGATTGCTTCAGATTATTGTTCCCATGGCTTTAAGGTATTAGTTGTATGTGAATCTGAGAAAACTAACTCAAATTGCGTAGGTTTAATCTTAACTTAGAATTAAGTGATCCACTTTGCCCTTCTCTCCTCTAATAATAAGCCAAGCTTTGTTTTCTGATCTTTGTCCCCATACTCACCTGTGGTCACGAGTCTTGGAAAGAGAGCGATCGCGGGTGCAAGCAGCAATTGAGAGGTCTCAGTTGCGTTGATAAGGCTACGTGATACGGATGGCGCAAGCTGGTCTTACTAGGCAGTTGCTAGGTTCCAAACCGATGGATAAGAGACTAAAGGTTCGGTCTAGAATCAGCGCTAGTTCTAATCTAACAAGTTACATCGAGTCTCTTGAGTATTACCATTGAGGACATGCGCCTAATGGCGGAAGATCGAGAGCACTGGAGATCCTCCATAGACTAACGGATAAGCGGTTTGAAAAGTGAGTACAATAATAACAAAATAATAATAATAATAATAAGAAGAAGCAGAAGAAGAAGAAGAAGAAGGAAAGCATAAGAACAATAAGCAACGTTCCGGATTCAAGGACACAAAATTATTAATTTGAAAAACGCTGCGGAATTCGAATGATTATTCTGAAGATTTTTATTCTGAATTTTTTAGAAAATCATTTTTTATTACTTTGATGATGTAAACGTTAAAATACTATATATACTCAGCTGAAATTCACGCACCATAATTATTACCCGCTCACAAGTGATCTTTACACTTACGCAAACTTAACAACAGATGTCATTCTAGTCAGGAATGTTTAGCACAAACTGTTTCAGTTTCGTCTTTAGTGAAATTGATAATTTCGATTTCACTCCGAAATTTTCTTAATTTGTTGTATAAATTCTTCATCTTTACTTCACGTTCGGAATTACAATTGCAATTACAATTGACGACAATAGCTATGCTGGATGGAGGATATACATGTTACTGATAGGGTATTCATACTAAAATTGAAAAGCCAATTCCTAATGGATCATTCACAAAATATATTCACTAAAATAAAATTTTAACTCTCTCCTCCCCTCCCGTTTGTAACACTTTGCAATATTAACTAAACCCCCTCCCCCAAACGAACTCACTTAATATATTCGGACAGAAATCTTAAAGAGCAAATCTTCTCAGAAAAAAAGAGCCACTAGCACGTGCATTTTTTTTGGCGAACGTTCATACTTTGATAACCCCCCTCCCATTTTACCGTTCACTTTTGTCAGTTTTGAAATCCCCCCTCCCCCTTGTCAAGCGAACGTATTCTATGAATGACCCCTGTAACTTATTCTGATGTGCCGAAATTTCAATTTACAGTGTAGATTCTACACTCTAAATCTGCACGTTAAATGCTATTAAATCAAAGAAAGATACCTCATTAAAAATCTTTTGCCTATTTTTAAAGCATTCTAGAGTTACTTAAATTTTAGAGACCGTGTAGCGAATTTTCAGCACTAACCGCCTGTATATTTGGTCATATTAATGAAGAACTTGGAAAATAAACATCAGCGATAGCATTTGGTATTTTTTATTTGAACATTCGGTACTGTTCACTGATAATTCTTTCCGACATTATCTTACTTCCTCAAATTAAGAAATTATTAAAACTTATAGAAA
Organism: Rhysida immarginata; assembly: GCA_023313115.1. Taxonomy (NCBI): domain Eukaryota; kingdom Metazoa; phylum Arthropoda; class Chilopoda; order Scolopendromorpha; family Scolopendridae; genus Rhysida; species Rhysida immarginata. The sequence continues at coordinate 568,226 of JAHWFO010013952.1, forward strand.
TTTATATGATTTTTTGTTTCTGGAGAAACGATAAATTTGTCGTTCTAAGGCTCCATTTGAAACCGTTAGTTAATGAAGATTTACAGGGTTTTCCGATCAAACCTCTCCCACTTAATCATCGCTAACAAATAGTGAAAAATAATGATTTGTAATTAACACTAGAAATATGTAAAGAATTTTATTTCATGAGTGAAGTTGAGTTGTTGCTCACTACATATGAATGTGGTGGTCACCCTGTTCAACGGACTTCTGCTGGATTTCTTCTTCTAGGGTTATTGCGTGTTCTTCATTGCAGTAAATAACTTCCCAGATTTACGAGTTCGTATCCGTGATACTTCACTACTATCCTTGGGCCATGCTCTTATCCTGGAACTCACTTTTATGTGATGGAGCCGATTCTCTTATCGCATTTTTCTGTATGCCCACTGTGGTTTGAAAATGATGAAAAAGTCTGCTGGGGCTAATTCCGGAAAATAGACAGGATGGAGCGCAAAGGACATCTAATGTGTTTCCAGGTAACGTTACATCCTTACAATCGTCACGCTAGAAGAAACTGCCTTGCACACACGCAGTAAAAGAATAGACAGTCCTTCTCTACGTAAGTTCCACTCAGGACTACACACTTCTCGCAGCGATGAATCAGTTGGCGGAGTTCTTTATTGCCGGAAGAGGAACCTGGAGGAAGTGTTCCACCTCCTCGTCATCTTGGAAGTGGCATCCACTCAGCGTGCTTTTCATGCGCCGGAAGAGGAAGAAGTCGCAGGTGCTAAGTCGGATGAGGCAGTAATTTGACCCAAGAATCCCCGCAAGCGTCGCAGTCTCTGGAATGAGGGATACGCTTTGCGTCAATCTTTGTTTTGTGTATTTGTGCGTACAAGATATTACAAATTGTATGATCGGGTCCACTGTGATTCTTCGGACTTCGAGGACAAGGGTCTCCAGATGCTGCAATATTTGCGGTTCCTCATTGATGGAAGGCTGCTACGGACAGAGGCCGTCTTCCAGACTAATCTGGCCATTTTGAAAGTATTGCCTCGACATAGCCACAACCTAGTATGAAGAAGCATTGTCCCCGTGCACGCTTTGTCCCTTCAGCTGCAGAAGAGTTATCTTAGCTCTCGATTTTCCTAATGGGCGGTGCTATCTTGGATTTGGTGCTCTAGCGGCTGACTTAGACGTTTATGCAGAAAGGGGCTAACGGTACGACTATCCTTTCACTGTTTCCTGTAAATTTCATGCTGACTACAAGAGCTATATGACTGACCCTCGTACAATCATTCCTCGTTAAAAATCACTCAAATCATTCTGCTATGGTTATCACAGTACGTACTAAACTTCAGAACGTCATTTCACTATACTGGGTGTTTAAAATGTGTCAAACATGAATCGTGTAAGAGTCATGTCCCTTTAAAGTAGGAACTTCGTTAGTGTAATTATGCAATGACATCACTCTTTTGAAGCGTTGTAATTAGCTGGAATTTAATCGGCGGCGGCTGGTGACGTCACATCAAGTGACGCTTGTCATGTGTTGTCGACTTATTTGTAGCAATGGCGGGTTTAACAGATGCTAAGATAGCAGATTTGCACATGGTGTATGGAATTGCTAATGGAAATGCAAGAAAAGCAGCAAAGCTTTACAGATATGCACCAAACTACTAAACATTTACAACTTTAGACCGATGTTTGAGAGAAACTGGAACTTTTATTGTTAGAAGACATGATGCTGTTAGAGGATGAACTATGCGCAATTCCAATGTAGAAGAAGAGATTTTCCTCAAAATCTGTATTTACTCAAAACTGCTTCGAATTTGTACACATGTTTATTAGACATTCCTATCTTATATTTAGGTATAGAATCTGTATGAAATTTGTTCAACGAATTTTTAAACACCCTATTTACAGGGTGTTTGTAAATGAAAGGGCAATAAGTACCTAGCGTGATGCTTTGCATGATGACAAACTTAAAGTTCCTTATGCAAAATGTTCAAAACTCAAATGTTAAGGTACGCGAAGTTTTCTGCAAATCTGGCAAAAACGTCATTTAATCTCAACAAGTGGCGCAGTTCATTATTTTGATAAATGGAATGACTGAAATGCTCTTTGATTAGGAATTGTTTTAAAACTTCGCAAGTACCTCGAAAGGACATGAAACCTAATACGTAAAGAAACGTTTCAACAATTGAAAACATGCAGCTCTACAGCAATAATGTGCTTTTGTCTTGACTAAACGTACTGCATCATTGTGATATCGTACAATACTACTTCGGGGCCAACGATATAACGGGCCCCAGCCTTGACCACCGAGAGAGAAGGCCTTCGCATTGAAATTTAATACATTGTTACATCATCATAGATAGTGCGTAGCCAACACCAACTAAAGAGATGGTGAGTAGAGGTGGTGTTGGCGTAGCCCACGAGAAACACAGGCCCTGGCGCGGAATAATCACCTGATCATCTTAGTCCGAATAACAAAATAACTTCATTGTTTCTGACTTCGGATTTTTAAAGACCATCAAAAGTAGAATAGGAATATATCTAAGAACCAGCCTCTATCTCTTGGCCTTTATCGATAAAATTGGGTTCATAGCTGTAAAAGTTCTACACTTTCAGTGAAATTAACCATTTCGTCGAAGAGTGCGTGGCATAGCAACAGCATCCCACCCTCGCAGCGTCGAAGTCTGGGTTCGAGCTTCGACTAGAATAATTTTTTTTATACAATAAAACGCAAATATATTACACAACATAACTTTACATGATACGAATTAATATACTTTTCTATTATTTGGAAATAATGGACGACGTATGTGCATAAGTACTGTAATTATCATACATAAAAATAAATGTGAGATATTTTATCATCAAGTAGATGGCACATATTGCAGGATGTATTTATCGTAAAAACAAACAAAACAATAATTCTCTCGACATCTTCCGCATCGTATAAAAGCTGTGTTTTTACAATTGTATGGCACTTTTAAAACGTGAATCGGAAAATATATCTTATTAATATTCATAAATGCCCCTCTCTCGTCTGTTCACGCAAACCATACATATCTCAACATATTTTCAAAAATCGGAGCAGACAATTGATGGTGTACAGTAGATTGAATTTTGGTGCTATTTCACGCTGTTGCTCTAATAAAAAGGAACAGTCCTGAAAGCGCTTGATGAAATTTTTGCTTATCTGTTGGAATAACTTGAATAGTACATGTTCCTACACTATCATCGTCCAAAAAACCATTTATCATACATTGCAGGATTTGTCTGACCGCCCCAAGAATCTATTAATAGGAGAAATTTTTCATGTTTCTCGTATGGTGTTAACACTTTTTTAAAAAAAAAATTGCGTGTACAGAGAGATTTTTAGTTTTCCAGACTTCGAACACCTTACTATCACACTCTTATATATTTTACAATAGTCGTCGACAGTTACATTTATTTTAGGACCCAACACACCGTAAACATCCTTTTCTTTGTAGAGTTTTTAAATTCCACGTTGGATACTGCTTGGCCATGTTGCTGCTGCTTGACCAATTTCGGCTTCTTTTCTTCACAATTGTCAGGCGATGAACATAAAGATTCGCCTCGTTTCACTGATGACATTATTCGTCATGTTCTTGTAAAATTAATTCTTCAGTTTCCACAAACATATGTTTGCTCAACATTTCAACGATGTATTCAAATATCTCCTCACCTCGTAGGAAATTGTCGCAGATGATTCTTCTGCTACGAGATCATTTTCGAGAAGCAATGCTCAAAATGTACAATTGCATCTTTTAACAGCAATTTTGATTTTTCACTATGAAATGAATTAATTTCATACTCCGATTGTTGCAAAGGAGATTCCATTTTTGAAGGTGAAAGCTTTTAAAGCATATGTGTAATTCTTCCATCAAAAATTCTTATTAGATTTTAGGTTAAACTTGTTTTTCAGTTTTGGTTAATATGAATGACCATTATCCCTCTGGAGATAGATAAATATAAAAATAAATATGTTAATTCGTGCCATGTAATTTTATTTTGTCTAATATAATTGCATTTTATTGTAGGGAAAAAACTGTCATCCGGAGTCGAGGCTGCTACGCCACGCACTCTTTGACGAAATGGTTAATTTCAACAGCTTATAAATATTTGAAAAACGCTGGAGTACTGCATCTTCTTTTACCCTGTCACATTTTATATTAAGACCTATTACTATACTAAAAATCATGCAAATCGGTTGGTACTACGTCATAATTCTCCTTGTGAGTGTGTTCAAAAATATTTATAATTATAATTTTTGTTTTATATGGAAATTTTTAAATCATCACTTTAGAGTCCTTCCATATTTTAATACTGTAATTTGTATTCATGATTTGTCGGGAATATAAATTTAGAGAAAAACGATTTGAAAATGTGGAACATGCTCTGGAAAAAATTGATGATATATTGGTTGATAAAGTGAATTACAGTTTAATAGTATATATATAGGGGTTGCAAATGTAAATAATTTTCATTTATTGTGATCTTTCAATATTCAAGTTCATGTGATTTTTTAATGAAGGTATTGCGACGAAACTGTTGATATTCTAAGGTTAATAAACTAGATTACAATAGAATCATTAATACAATGATTAAACACTCCTTGTAAATATTTGTTTAATTATAAATAAATAAATATACCGGCGAGATATCAGCTTAAATCAATAATTAACAAAATGAAGCTAACGGATGTCAACGAGGCAAGATGTATCCCGGCCTGTTGTTTGAAATAGCTAGATTTGTACGGTGTTCATATCATTAGGCAGATATGCCTGAATATAATTGACCAGAAAAAGTTCCCACAAAATTTGAAGAAATCCCGAATCGTGCCGGTTTTTAAGTCCGGCAATCATGAACTTGTGACCAATTATCGGCCAATTACGATGTTACCACCTTTAACCAAGTTGATTGAGAAACTTCTATTTACCGATCTTGTCCATTATTTATGGCCGAAAATTCCAGCATACCAGAATACGTAATGTCCTTTAACCAGGCCGTCGAATCACTGGACAAAGGTTTGAATTACATGATTGCACAGACGGATATTTCTAAAGCTTTCGACACAGTTTCTAGGGATCAATTATTACAAGATTTGCTTATTTTTGGGGTTACAGAACCTTTTTGTCATTTGGTTAGTGACTATTTTACGGACCGTACTAACCAGTTACAGCATAATCAACATATTATAAATCCGTCACATAGAGAAATTATTCAAGGCTCTTCCCTTGGACCCTTGATGTATACGGTTGCAACGGCCGCAATGTACAATCATCGGTTCAATCTGTATATCCAGTTATGTATGCTAACCGAGGACTATCTCTAAATAAGTATAAAACTGTCCTTTTTGTGGCCTCAAAGGACAATCAGATTGGAGATACTATTAAAATCCTTGGGAATATCTTTGATGCCAAATTACAATTTCATCGAATAGTCACCAGCTTCCATCGTAAATTTTATTTAATTAAGAGGATACGTCCGTTTTTAACATGTCAAACTATCAAATATAAGATAATAACTGAAGAAACATCTCCAAGATTTCGAAAGACAAATTGAAAAAGAATCCGGGTCGCGGAATTTTTCAATATGTCAAACTATATTCTAACTGTGATTTGTCCACTGTTGGAGTACGGGGCTGTGTTCTAGGGTGGAGTCAAAAGGTCTCAATTGCATCAAATCACCGTTCCCTACAATGATGTCATACGGAGGGCTTTAAAGCTCACGAAGTATCAAGCTAAAAGTCCAATTTGCTTACAATATAAACTACCTACGCTGGAGATTATTAGAAAAGTTGGATTATTGGCCGAACTGTCTTGTGCGCTTCGCTGTGAGGACCATCCGATAGTGTTTGTCCGGCAATGGTTGAATGTAGCGACTGGCTTACGCACAACTAGATATGCGAAATTTCAAATACCCCAGTTAATCACAAAGTTCCGTGATAGACATTTTCCCCTTCAACGCAATACTACTTTCAAATGAACTGCCTTTAAAGATTAGACGCCCAGCGTTCGAGTGTATAGCACAAGTTTGTAGGTTGCCATGTCGGCATTTTAAAGCTCAATTGTATATTCATTTTATTGACAAAGTTGTTTAGACTACATAATAAATAAATAAAATATGCAATCACCAAAGTTGGGATGTTTGAATGTTTATGTTGGCTCTGTTCCTTGCAAATTAACGTAAAGGGGTCCACGAAAAAGCTAGAGCAAGCGTGCATTCTTATAAGCTCCTAATAACCAAACATTAAATTACTTCTAATAATCAAGTACTTATGTTTGAATTAACTATTTTTTCCCTTTTAATTCTCGCTTCTTCCTAATTTTTCTTATAATTAAAGTGTTTTCAACAATTTAAAAGTGAAAATTGATATATGATGTTTCACATATATGAAACGTGTGAAGCCATTTTATCTGATATTTCTTGATAAAATATTTTCTAATAAAGAAACAAACCTAGGATTCGATCTATATTGTTTATTTTATAATTCGGTAAAAAATATATAGTCAATCTTACAATATATGGCAATAGTTCGAGGTATTTACAAATATTTAGACGATTTCCTTAGCGACGACTTTCAACCCCGCCCACACTTCTTGACCGATCGGGACGATTTTCTCCTTGGGTACGAGGAATCCATGTTGGAATCTATCCGGCAATTCCAAGACGAAAGAGTAGGTGACGCCCAGCTTCTCGTAAAACCAATCAGCCGAAGACCCTCGAGCAACATCTGCAACATTAAAAACAATCAGAAACCTGGTGATTTTATATTATCATGTCATTAAAATAAATTTTGTTCTTAAGAATTCAATAATGTATTGCAGCGAACAGTTAAGGGAGGCAATGAAAAAGTTCGTTTTTACAGTGTACGAGAAATTTACACAAACAGTTAGTAGTGGGGATGATTTGGCGGTCGTTGAATCGGCCATGACGGTACCAAACGTGCAGGCCGTTAAGAATGTCATTACGCGCAATCCAAAAAGATCGGTCCGCAAAATACAAGGAAACGAAACAAAACAAATTCCTGGCCTCACACATTAATCTCCTGCAAGAATAACTTTAATAACTGTCATCGTTTTCCTATTATTCCATTTTAAAAACTGTCAGTCCTTTTTAGGACACCTTGTATATGCAAGTCATCAGATCTTGCCTTCATTTTGCATTATAATTTCTTCTAAGATCATGTTCAGTGCAGCGCCCTGGACATTTTTCATTAACATTTTCTGGATCTATTGAAGTGCAAGGACGTCCAGATCGAAGGTTATCTTCAATGCTCTACCGGTCCCTCTTAAATTTGCGCACCCACTTCATGACCATGGAATAGCATGCAGTATTATTCAATGTGCATGTCATTTCATCATGAATTTCTTTTGCAAAGATATTTGATAACAACGTGCAGCTCTGCAATCTCCATTTTTTTTTTCGATTGACCGCACGAGCTTCATCTGCTGTATCACGCCATCAGCAAGTTGAAATTTTTAACTTGGATTTTCGAAATGTTAATGCGACATATTTCCCTGGCAGGATATATGCGATACTAAGAACATTTTGGTGACATAATATGTTGTTGTATGTTATTAAATTTACTGTGTAATGGAACTGTCAGCAAATATTCAATCCGTTATAAAACTACTTTAATTTGGATCAAGCTTGATTCTGTAATTAAGTTGATTTGATTGAGTTCATCGAAATTATGTCAAATCTGTTGTATTTATAAGTTCTGTGGTGTAATTCACTTACTGCGCCTAGCCTTCCACCTTCCAGATCTCCAGCATGAAACTTTAAAATGCGTACATGAACTCTGTTAAATTAGTGTTTCTTTCTTCACAGATACAAGAGTTAACTTTGACAAAAACTTATTTTCACAGGCCAAGAATGAAAATGTGCAAAAATTTAAGAGGTGAAAAGCCAGAGATCAAAGGGACTTATTTTGAATAAATAGTCTTTATTTATTTATTTATTTATTTATTTATTTATTTATTTATTTATTTATTTATTCTAAGCACTCCAGAGAGTAAAATTACAACGATAAAAGGCACAAACTCTATAAAATTTAAAAGACGACAGATTTGTAAGGGCTATACTGAGCCCTAACGATGAACAAAGGACAACTACTCGTTAATCATATATTGCTTAAGGTTACGTTTAAAATGATAGCAAGACAGGAAACACTTATGGGAAGTACAAAGGGCAGCCATGCTCCGTAAAGTAAAAGATAAATTGTTCCAGAGAAATATTGCACTAAAAGGATAAACCGCTCTGAAAAGGAAGCTCAAACTTGTAAAACGTTCTCAACGTTCTAGATAAAAACATTGTCGTCTGAAAAGGAAGCTCAAACTGGTAACGACGAGTTTGTCGGACTTTATCATCTGTTTTAAACCAGTGTCTAACAAAATTTGCAGGATGGTTCTCATAACGAATAGCGCACTCCAATTCAGTCAGGAGTGCCACTTTATGAATGACTTCAATAGTTGGTAATTTATTACGAACACACTCCTGCGTGACCGAATCCAGCTTAAGTTTAAAAGCAACTCGTATGCTAGCATTATACGCTACAGTTAGGCGTTTAATGTTCGCCTTTGATGTCGATGACTAAAATACTGCTCAATAAGCAAGACTTGGAATAATGGCCATATTGATATATTGAGCTAATTGTTCAACGGTGGAAAAAGTTCTTTCTTAATCTTTTGACGAGATAAATTTTACGACGTAGGATACTGATTAAATGGTCAAACATGACATTAAAACGTAAATTGGGATCAAAATTGATGCCCAATATCTGAATTGAATTATTAGTTGTATCTCCTTTAGTGAATACTTGGATGTTAGTTTTCTCCATACTGAGCGTGAGGCCTCTATTTTTAAAAAAATTCGGAAAAATAAAGGAGGTTTTGATTGAGATGTTCAAGAGTATTCAAATAGTCCTCGCAAGAAAATGAGGTAAATAAATAATTATCATCAACATAGCTTAAAATCTGAGTGTTAAATTGATGATTATAAAGAGAAGCTGTTCATACTGCATAAAGAAGCGGTCCTAGGTGATCCCGCGGGTGGAAGATTTCGAGATCAGAGGTTTGTAAGAAATGACATTAGACCTCTCATAGAAGTAGTCTTTAAAGAGTTCCAAGAAGGTCTTCGAAACTCCTAAGTTTCAAGATCAACTAACAGTTGGGGCCTAGAGATAGAATCAAAGGCTTTAGATAAGTCGGTCTGTGCGATAAGGAAACTCTTACCTCGTTCGAGGGCGCGGATTGCCTTTAGATAAATTTGTAAAGGCACCCAGGTCACTTTATGGTCAGGCCTACTTCCCCTTTGAAAAGGAGTAATAGTTGACCACAAGTAAAGACTGCTTTCTCCACTTTTTTGACAGAGGAGATAGAACATATATAAGTCGATAATTAACCATGTCATCAGGATCACCTTTCTTAAAAGTAGGATTAATTTTTGCAGTCTTAAGAGCAGAAGGAAATTTTTTATGCTTGATAATCTTGGTGCAAAGTATATAAATCATATATAATCCGGTAGCATTGAAGTTTTTAATTATTTTATCAAACATAGCAAGGGGAAAGCTAGGACCCTTAATTTTTATTGTCTGAACTAACTGGACAAATTTATAGCCTTCAGGTATATGAGGTTCAAGGGATTTATTTTGACTTATCATCATAGGCTTAATAGTTTCAGGTGGTTCAAGAAGACTTGTTGGATTATTTATCCAATCTAAATATTCTGCATATTTCGCTTTGGATACTGCAGGTTTTCCAGCTTGACAGTGAGTACGAATTAACTACCATATTTGTATTGAGTTCACATTTTTGGCTACATACTCTTTTGGCCTTACGAGCTTCATTCTTAACAATTTTTAATGCTTATGATATTTCGTGCAATACATAAAAAAGTGTCTTTAATCTCAGAGTTATATAATGATATCGTCATCGCTTTATGGGATTTTTTAAAGTTTAACTTTTCAACAAATTAGGATAAATCAATTTTGCTATAGAAAATGTATGGTATAATTAGGATAAAAATAAAATATAATAGAAATTACAATTTTATTTTTAAAAAATTATCCACTTTTCTGCTTGATAGATTCTCTATACTCTTCAACAAGGCCAGCTCTAAAAATTACGGATCTTTAAATATTACATAAGCAAATGAATGTCAAAGTCTAAGCATCCTGTTATTTATGACAATAATGTTAAGATAGTAGATCAGGTTTTCTTTTTAGAGATAAGTTTATAGTTTTTACGCTCATGAAGCATTCTGGAATCTTCTCATTGCATCATCACCTAAATCTGAAGATTCCCGAACGAAATCATTCCCATTACTTTCTTTTTTTCTTTTTGGAGGTTCTACTTTAGCTTTAACGTTTTGCAATGGAAGTCCAATACGTTGAAGTTGAATAGTTCAAGGCGATCTTTGTTGATGTTTTTTTTTACATTCTTAATCCATTGGAAGCTTCAATTTTATAACCTTGGAAGCTGTTCTTCCGGATTCCGTAAGCTGAAATTATTATTTTATTTTTATACGTGCATCCGAAATTACATATTGTGTGTACTGTCGAACCCATTAAATTTTGCTTTCATTTTGGTTTGCGTTATTTATGATGTTAAAGTGCTGCTTAGCCAATGAAGAGACGACTTAATTAGTAATCCTCGTAAACAATTACGAAAAATTGACCTTTAAACAGAAGAATTGAGAGAAGCAATATGACAACAACAAAGGATTTTCCCAATATTTTATTTTTTCTACAAATTGACCTATAAAGTATTTTACCAATTAATTGTTAGAAAATACGTTTCCACTTTCAAAGCAATTTCCCAATTTTTTATTAATATCTCAGGATTCTCTAAGTTTTTAAAAGTTCATTTTGATCATTAATAAATCCGTCCATTTCTTATACAGAGATTTAAATAAAAATAGTGGGCTAATTATACTTAGTCGGTTTCTACACCTAAAGATAAAGTTTATATAAAGATACTGCGTGTTCTAAAGTGATTCTTTAATGAGTTATAGGTATCTACGTAGTTCGGTAGATTAACAAACATTTATTTCACTCAGGTAAATGAGTGACAATGAATTGCTGATCTCACATGCTCAAAAATTTCTGGTGTGCCCTTAATTTGCGTGGAAACTTTCTGTCGAAGATTTTCAATATCATGAACAGGCGTGGACTAAACAATACATTTCAGATGTCTCTATAAAGATCCATAGTGTGAAATCGGGAGAACTTGTAGGCCGTGCTCTAGCTCAGTGGCGTTGAACCTGTGGCTCGCGGGGCACTTGGCCCGCCACCAGATTCACATTGGCCCAAATCGCCCTGCATTGATGGCTTTCAACGAATAATATATTATCAGCAGTAGTATGGGGTTACAGAAACTCGACAACACGGTTAACATCACGTAATAGAAAAAAGCAGGCCCGCAAGTGTCTTCTTAAAGGTGAAAGTGGCCCTTTGTGATAAAAAAATATAGTATAGGTTCTCCAAGACCAATCCATCATGTAGCTATATTTCTTTAAGGAATTATTTTATGACATATTTTTTTATATAAAATTTTTTCTTTATTTAAATTGTAGAAACCGACCACGTCTAGCCAGACGAATATCTCTGTTACACCCCTGTAAAATATACTTACAAAATTGTAGGGCACCCTGTCCGTAATGATAAGAATTTCCATTAACTGCCTCCATTGCTTTTGCCGCATTCTTTGCCACTTTTTCCTGTGAAAATTAAAAAAAAAAACCCTTAAGATGTAAATGCTGAACAAATGTTATAAATTTATGGAAATAATTTACATATTAAAATTAGATACAATAAGAGTTAAACATTTCAGAAAATAATCCTCCTGTACGTACATGCATTTTCATTAATAAAAATATTTCAATTTTTTTTTATTCTTCATATTTTGCAATAAAACAGCGCCTTAGTTATGGCATTAATCCAGGTGTAAATTTTTGAATTAAAATTCAAGGTGAGAATTTTTGAATGAAAAAAAATTAAAAGGAGTCGTGGTCGTGATCTTTAAGAACAGATAGATATTAAATTGAAGACTTAATTTAAAAACACAAAATCACGTCAAATCCTTCCGAAAACGAAACGCACGATTTTATATGCTGTCTCGCCTTACTCGGTTTAAAGATGATGTATGATTGAAACAAATCAAATATTTCCTGTCATTATACTGAATATTAATTCTAATTTTGGCTTACGTTTAAGGCGTAAATTTTTCGTACACAAAGCCGATTGATATGTAACAAAGAAAAGTAATCTTGATTTCATTTTATTTTCATTTTTGGAAATGTCTTCGCGATCGCCTAACGAAGGCTCTCCTATTCTTTAACATGCAAAGGCAACATTAAAAATGCTCTCGCAGGCATATTTCGAAGATAGCAAAAAAGTTAATGAGAACTTAGAAACATTTGGCTTTTCTCATTCTAGTGGTGTAAGTTATACAGGATGAATACAAAAGTCTGAACCCCCCTTTTATTTTTTGAACCGAAGCAGATATGTCAATTTTGATGAATCCAATGAATAGAAAGTTGTGGGTGGCCTATGCCATGGTGCACTTTTCATCATCCCAAATATGCAAATTAGGACACATTCAAAATTTATCTCAAAAACCGTAAGGGATAGAGAACAAAACCCAATTGCAAACTTGTTCAACATAAAAAAACAAACAAAACAAAAAAAAATCATGCAAATCGGACCAACCACTCACCCACAATCACGTGGTGAACTGTTTGTAGCTTACAAACAGTCACACTGCACAAACAAGTTACTTCAAACAGTTTAAAAAAAAAAGATAATCAACAAAATGCTCGATGTGACGACCGTGGGCACCATAACACAATTGGGCACGGAACCTAACTGACGCCAAAACATCGGCAAGCATGGCTGGTGTCACTCCTCGGCACGCTTCCTGGATTCGTTGAACCAGATCCTCCAATGAGGCGGGCTGCGTAGCATAATCCTTGTCCTTCAGGTATCCCCACAAGAAAATGTCAAGTGGTGTAAATTCAGGGGAGCGAGGTGGCCAACAAACTGGTCCTCCTTGGGCAATCCATTGTTGTCCAAACATCTCACTTAGATGCTCGCGAACGACCAACCCGTAACGTGGAGGAGCTCCATCATGCTGAAACCACGTGCGCTGATACGAAGCCAATGGCAAATTGTCAATGAAGTATGTGACTACCACGTTGAGAATTTCAGCCCGGTAGCGTTCTGCAGTCAGTGTTCCGTCGTAAAAATACGGTCCAACCACAGTGTCATTGTACAATCCACACCAAACATTGATTCTCCAGTTCACTTGATGAGTTGC
>JAHWFO010013952.1:581956-614286 GCA_023313115.1 Rhysida immarginata
CGCGACCCTAACGGATAAGCGGGTTTGAAAAGTAAGTAAGTAAGTATGCACTAAAAATATTGGATTTTGAAATTCTGGCTCCGGATTCTTAAAGATCATCAAAAAGTAGAATAGGAATGTCTGTAAGACCCACCCTCTATCTCTTGGTCTTCATTGATAAAATTGGGTTCAAAACTTTAAAAGTTCCACACTTTGAGTGGCTCCATCTCCTAAACGGTTGGATCAATTGAAAAAAACATTTCTCAAATATTGAGTACAATCTGAAAATGCCATTAAAAATAGGGATTTCTATTTAAGATTTCAAAGTTACTCCCCCCCCCCCCCCCCAAGGGGGGGGGGGGGGAAGCTAATTTTTGGGGTGATGAACTTCCCCCGCGAAGCGCGTTCACTTTTGATTTCGGGCATATTTTTCGTAGGATGACTTTTTTTCCGAGATATTCGAAAATTCCAGGTTAAATGCCTCGCCCTGTATATAGCATGAGAAGCAGAGAGATTGTGTTAATTTAAAAGATCAAAAATTTTAATTAAAATTAAAATACTCGCATGATACACTCCCCTCTAAGAGTTAAGCACGGAACACAGAATTGGATATTACTCGCAAAGTTTTCAATATACACCAATTTCTTTGTATCATGTCCTGGGAGGAAGTTGGCGAGCTGCTGCTGCTCTCCCAAAAGCGTCCTACAGATGTTCGACATGCAATGTTGCCAGCTCATTTTGTACTTAACATTTGGAGGGGTAGTGTACTTAAGCTTGTTCATTCGAATAAAGATTGCTATTGATAAAAGCAAAAGTAGTAGCGAAGAACTCTGATGACCATTTCTTGAATTAATTGAAGCACTATCATTTCTTCTGGACACGTATAAGAGTGTTAGCCACAAAAAATCATAGTCTCAGAGAAGATTTTAAATTGTTAATGATTTTAATACACTGAGTGGTCACTTTATTTATTATACCTTCCTATAACATCTTCCTATATTACGTGGTATCGGAGCAGTTGTATAGTCGGGTGCATAAAGGTTTTTACCTGCTCCCGATAGTCGGAACTGAGCTTACGGGATGTTGATCGGTTGCAAAATCGGGTTCATTTAAAGAGAGTCAATGCAGATTAGGCTCGATCTGTCCCTTCTGAATTAAAATAGGGTAGCAGGTATCGGATTTTACAAAAGTTCTGTTACACATGTGAGGACCCCCGCAAAAATGATATAATTACGTGTGAGAGGCAGTTAGTCACAGTTTTTATTGTCAGAATTGATATTGGTGTGCACACAATGCATATTAATCGATGTAACCGCCATCGGCGGCAGCACACGCTTTAAGCGCGGTCTAAAGGCCCGACAAACATTATGGGCGGTCCTCCGTTCACAGATGCTTTCAGCTGGTCGACGTTGCTGTGACGGATCTTGCAGGCCTTGCTCTCGATATGCGTCAAGAGGATTAAGGTCGGGCGATTGAGGAGGCCAAAAGTCCTTCAACCAGAAGTTCACGTTCGACCTCAACCACTCTTGAACGGTCTTGGCATTGCGGGCCGGAGCACCGTCCTGTTGAAAGACGTAGTCTCATTCCTCGTCACCTTTTTTACCCAGGGCAGAACGTTCTTGGTCAAGGTGTCCTTGCAGTTGGCCACAGTAAGCCAGTAACCGGTCGGGGACCAAATTGGCGGCATTTTCATGCCATTAAACGCCACGACGCCGAGCATTATCACTGAGGCCGGGTGCTTGGTTGTAGTCACGTAGCAGACTTCAGAGATGTCCTGGCCGAAGCTGACCAGGCGGTCGTTCTGCTTGTTGACGACCGGGTCGACCGTGAAGGCTTTTTTCATCAGAAAAGATGACATTGCGATTGCCATGGCTCTTCGAGTCGTTGAGAAGGCGACGACAGCGCTCCCGACGTTTTTATCGTCAGCAAAGGTCTTGCCACGCGCCTCAAACTCTTTCCACCCTATTCCTTGATGGCTTTGGGCACCGTGGCCACCTTTTTCTTTGCGAACTGTGTCATTTTGAGAGTTGGGTCAAGTTCGAAGGCTTTTCTGACACCCACATGATTGATAACGCGAGGCCTGCCTGCACGTGGGCGATTTTTGAGGTCTTCCCCTTTCTTCAGCCTCTCTGCGACTCTGTGGACAGTCATCCGGCTGACGTTGAGCTGGTTAGCGATGTCAGACTTGTTGTGGCCCGCGCGAAGGAGCGCAGAGATCTCGATTCTGTTACGCTCCATCGCAATATCCTTGCATCCGAATCGCATTCATTCCACCTATATACGTTTACATTACGGTATCGCTCACGTCTTCAACAGCACCTCCTCCGTGGTTGCTTCCACCCCCCGATATCGACCCATCCACAGTTGTAACAGAACTTTTGCAAAACCCGGTATTCACATGTTCAACTATGACTTAAGTCTAAATCTTTTTGCACCCGACTGTACATGAATATCTTGTCATGCCTCAAGAACAATTTCCCGCAAATGCTGCAAATTGTTAGGTGGTTTTTGTTGTACACAAGAACAGCCCCGCAAATGAGTTCACTGATTCAATGAGATTAATATCTGGTATATGCACGGATCATAGGAGTACGGTAAACTGTTGATCGTCCTTCTCAATCACTCAGTCACCAAATTACCTTTGTGACATGGTCATCGTCGGCACGATATGGCGATTACTGTCCACATCATGAGACCTAACCTGCTATGAAAACATTCCCCAGGACTGCAACTGACCCATACAGTCGTTTATATAGAGGGAGCTCCTCGTTTCATGCTGTTTACATAATGTAAAGGCCTAATACATATGTTGATTGTTGCAGGAATGCTAGATTCAGCTCGTCTGGCATGGAGTCATGCTGCACTTGAAAACGTTCAAATCGGTTGACACACGTCAAATTTTAATCGTTGCTCTATTGAATGCCCTTGTAATGGAGTAACAGGATTGCTGATCACATGTCTCCTGGAGCTGTTAACTGTATTAGAGGAGCGTATTAATAAAGTAGTCATTCAGTGTACGTCAAATGTTAAAATAAATAGAATTGAAGTGCTACTGAATCTCACAAAAATATGGTAATCCTTCGGCCTTTCTTCCTTGTAAACATATGGTAACACCCAATACTGCAAAAAATTATGAAGAGTGATGTAGGCCTTGATGAGCGGTTTAGAATCTAAAAAATCTCGTAGACAAGCGGTTTCGGGTTCAGAGAATGGGTGACTGCCTCCATAGATGTCAGTGCAGAGTCCATCCGTCGAAGAATGAAACGAATCGTAACCTGTAAAAGTCAGGAAATGTTTAATGTACGAGATCTGAAAGAGAGCCAAATCACTTTGAAAAGAAATAAAAGATGCCTGACCGACATCGTAATTCCTGTTTAAATCGACGCCTTGGCATCGACTGTTGAATATTGACTGGTGAGGGAAGACTTTTCGTCGGTTCTTCCTCCATAGGCGGTCCTAGAGGAACAAAACAACAGGACAGAGAATAATTAATTTAATCATCGAGTGAAATTATGTATCGTATTTTATATAAGTCCAAAAAAAGACTTAAAAATGATCCCTGTATTTACATTGGGTTATCGGAAAAGTCATGACGCATATTCAATTTTTAACCTTCTATGAACGAGGAATTATGAAGCTCATTGACAGATGGCAAACGTTTATCAAGCCTTTCATTGATCTTTACTTTTTATATAAATATATGACCTTTGAAAACAGAGAACAAAATACGCCATGACTTTTCCGACAACCCAATATATAAAGTACCGATATCCCATAGACCAAACAGCACTCCTTCAGTAGGCCGCCATTTTGGTAACTTCTAGGCAGCTATTTTGGTCAAAGTTCATGTTCTTAAATGGGAAGGGGGTCATGTAGCATATCAGATAATACCAGTTTTTGCTCAGCAGTTCATTCCTGCAATCGGATTTTAGTTATCTGTTGTAGTTCACAAATTATTAACAAAAGCATTGACACAGTGTACCATTGTCTGTTGCAGGTAGTTGGAGATGGCAGTAATGAAGATGGAGAGGATTGAGCTGATCCTGATGTCCGGTGAAAGCCCCTACCGTACCATTGCTGCTGATTTCAACGCTCAGCTTCTCGAAAGAGAACCAATCGTGCATAGTACCGTCGCATATGTGATATCATTTTCAAAGATATTGGGACTGTTGAACATAAACCGTTCAAAGTTTAGGCAGGCCAAAAACATCAACCGCTGAGGCAACCTCAACAATGGTGTTGATAGCAATTGCAAAGAGTTCACAAGGTTTGCAGCTGAGTGTAGACTCGGTTAATCATCCATAGCACGAATTCTGCGTACCAACAAGTGGCATCCATTTAATGTTCAGATGCAGCAAAAAACTATTCGAGGATGATCCGGACAGACGTGAGGAGTTCTGCATCTGGACAAATATCGACTGGATCCGATGAGGCAAGTTGTGTTCAGTGATGAGCCAAATTTTTATGTCCATGGTTCGGTGAACCGTCAGAACGCGAGATACTGGTTTGATACGAACCCTTACTGACAATCCATCCAAAGTCGTTGATAATGTCAAAGTTATAGTGTTGTGTAGGATTTGGGGCACCTCTTTAATTGAACCAATTTTCATAGACGGTACCTTAAATGCTGATGAGTGCCTGCGCTTGTTACAAAATATTGTGTTTACGTCACTGTTGACTGAAGATGCCAGTTTCCCATTTTTTCAGCAGGCTTTTGCACTACCACACTACGGACGTAATGTCCGTCACTGAGTGGATGGTTAATCACTCGATCATTGGATTGGCCGGCTGGGTTGTGTGGAGGAGACACCATGTTCCCCAGACCTTACACCGCTAGATTTTGATCTGTGGGGCCACTTGAAGCAACTTGTGTACGCTGTGAAAAGCAAACGTCACCTTCAGCAACGCATCCTACAAGCCTGTAACAGCATTACCACCAACATTCTTGAGCGTGCATAATGAATGGATAAAGTGCCTTGAGCTCTGTGTCCAGCAGCAGGAACAACGAATTGAACAAGTGTGTGTGTGTGTGTGTGTGTGTGTGTGTGTGTGTTTGTGTGTGTGTGTTTGTTTGAAAAGTGTCAATGTTTTTGTTAATCCTTTGACCAACAGATAACTGAATTCCTATTGCAGGAATGAACTCCTGAGAAAAAATGATGTTATTTGATATGCACGACTAATTATTCTGTTGTCTAAAAAACGTTCTCGCAAGATCTGCTGCACCTAACGTCCGATGTGCGGTGGCGCACCACCCTGCATAAAAATGGTAGAATCCAGACAATCCTTTTCCTGCAATCGTGGTACCACAAAATTCTCAAGCATATCGGCATACCTGGCAGAATTGACGGAACAAGTCACCGGTCCACGGGGACGGATTTCTTCAAAAAAGTACGGGCCGATGATAAAAGAAGCAGTAAAGCCGCACCATACTGTTAGTTTCGGTGAATGCATAGGAGATGGCAGACACACTTGTGGATTTGATGCAGCCCAAATACGGCAGTTGTGGGTATTGATATCACCATTCAAATAAAAATGTGCCTCATCACTCCATAAAATTTGCCATGGCCATGCATCATCCACTTCCATACGTGCTAAAAATCTCAACGAAAAGTCAGTTCGGGTACGTTCATCTCCAGGAAGCAATTATTGAACAGGTGTGAGTTTATAGGGATAAAATGTCAATATCTTATGCAATATTTTCCTCACCGTCGAATATGGGATATCTGTTTGGCGTGCTATTGCATGTGCACTGCTGGTACCCTGCACAGTAGTCATCTCCTGTTACACAACAGCAGTTGCAACTTCTTCAACGTGTTGCTGCCTGATTCGTTTGCGTCCCCGGCCTGGTTGCACTCCTAGATTCCGGTAGATTTAAATCGTTCAATCATTTTCCGTAAGTTAGTTATGCTCATCGGTCCTCTTCGTAACGTTTTCAATCGCCGGAATTCACGAAGGGCAGCACTTGCATTGTCGCTCTTCTGATAAAACAACTTGACTAATAACGCCCGGTCAGGCAGAACAAGCGTCATCGTCAGGCCATTCGCTCGTGAATGATGGGAAATCCTCAGCCTTGCCTTTTATTGTCATGATTGCTCAACACGGAACGCGCTTATGCAAATGTATTCATTGTTTTCTTGAAATAAGCGCCCCCTATGGCGACTTTTGGTACTATTTTTTTTTTTTTTTTGCAGAAATCGAAACTGCATGTTCCACTAAGTATATACACCAAAATGTACTGCATTTGGCCTAATAGAATTCCCGCTAGTGAGCTCTGAACATCTCACGTTATTTCTTGCCCACCCGGTACGTAAAATCGTTAGAAATTCCAACATTTATCATGAGTTTTACATAAATCTTTGTACTTTTTTTTACAAAAATATTTGTTAAAGATAAAATAAACAAAACAATAAGAAAATACTTAAACTAACAATAAAGCGGTATAGTATTTCTAACTTTTCCTTGTGGATTAGAGGTTTTCACTTTACAGTTAAATAAGTTAAATAACTACACATCCTAGGGAACCATTAGACGATTTAAGAAGTATCCGAGAAGTAGTTGATTCAAAAACACAATAAACTAATTCAAATAAAACCTAATAACAGTTAACAAAGGCCGTGATATATTTCATTTAAACAGCCTTTA
This sequence comes from Rhysida immarginata, assembly GCA_023313115.1. NCBI lineage: Eukaryota > Metazoa > Arthropoda > Chilopoda > Scolopendromorpha > Scolopendridae > Rhysida > Rhysida immarginata. Next base: position 588,578 of record JAHWFO010013952.1, read on the forward strand.
AAAATATAAATAATATTTAAAGAACTAATCTCTAAACTGTTCATACCGTTGTCCAGGAATATACGTAACCATCAGGATTTAAAAGTGGGACTATCCACCAATCGTAATTCTCCAATAAATCCTCCTCCCCATTGCCATTATTTTCAATTAGCTGAAATATAAAAGAATAATTATTATATTAATATTTAATAGTTCTTTAGAGATGAGGACTGTTAAGTTGAAAAAACGCGTTCATATGAACGAAACTGTTTTAAACAATTTTTTCAGAAGTGGTTTTTAAAAAACAGCAATGCTTTTAAATCTAATGAAATTACAGGTCGGGACACATTAATATGACCACCTGCTAGTATCCGGAGTATCCACCTTTGGCGGCAAGCACAGCAGCTAGTCGACGTGGCAGAGAGTCAATAAGTCCTCGGAAGGTGGTTGCAGGTATCTGGGACCATTCGGCGATCAGTGCATCCCGTAATTCCATCACCGTGCGTGGTGGAGGGTCCAGCTTGCGGACATGGCGATCGAGTTGGTCCCACAAATGTTCAATGGGGTTGAGGTCCGGGGAGTTTGGTGGCCATGGGAGTAGCTTGAATTCATCCTCATGCTCCTCGAACTAGTCGTGGACAATTTTGGCAGTATGGCAGGGAGCATTGTCCTGTTGAAAGGTGCCATCACCCTGAGGAAACACTGTCGACATGAAGGGGTGTACCTAGTCTGGGACGATCGTCAGGTAACGAACAGCATTCACTGTACCCTCCAGCGAATTCAGTGGACTCAGATTATACCATGATAATATCCCCCAAACAGTCACACCTCCCCTACCAGCCTGTCGTCTGCCAACGATACTGTCGGGATGCCTGTTCTCAGCTGCTTCCCGGTGAATTCTCCATCGTCCGTCCACTCTGTTCACCAGAAACCGCGACTCGTCAGAGAAAGCAACCCTTTGCCACTTGGCCGAGGTTCACTGGTGATAGTCCACTGCGAATTGGAGGCGTTTTCGGCGATGCACAGGCGTCAACATGGGTGCTGTTACCATACGCCTCCTCCGGAGCCCCAACCTCAAGAAGGATCGTTGCACTGTCTTGGTGCTGACACGCCTAGTGGCCCCACTGTTCATTTACTGTGTCAGTTGCTCAACAGTGGCACGCCGATTGGTCTTGGCCAGGCGTCGTAACTGACGCTCGCCTCTAGGATCGATGGCCCGTGGGGCCCTACAGTTTCCTCTTCGGTTGCTCGAAACTGTCTGGTTCGTCCAGTCGCGGTACACCTTCACAACGGCAGCCCTAGAGCAGTTCACAAAGGTGACCGTTTCTGAAATGCTGCCCCCCTTGGCCCGATAGCCAAATACACATCACTTGCTGAATCATCCCCTTTTAGAGGTCCGACATGTCACTTGCTCTGCCCATGACAGCGACAATTACTGTGTTAACGGATGCTACTACACGTCTGCTGTTGTCAGCTTTTAATGATATGCAATGGTTTTTCATCTGCATACCATGGGACGTTTCAACATGTTCGAGGAGAGGTGGTCATTTTAATGTGTCCCGACCCCGTATATAGAGCCTTAGCCGAAATACGTTTCCGGTATTTCAATCCCCTTTTTGGTTAGAAATTATGGATTCAATGTACGTATACGAAGTATGAACATCATATGTTTCATGTGTAATAAACTCGTCAGTGATATCAAGGATATAAGTTGAATAATATTAAAATTCTCATACAAAGTTGGTTATGCTGGAACCCCATAATTAGGGATTCTCCTAATTTATGCACGACGTCATGACGCATGCGCGATACACTTCAACCGAATCAAAACAACTTCCGGAAGACGATATATCTGGTTAAAACTCATCCCGCTTGTATTCCACTATAAATCACATACAAAAGGAGTAAAACCCACTTACTAAACTTTTCTAAAAATCGTTGACGCGATTTGTAAAAATTAAAAACAATAATTAAATAAACAGAAAGATTAATAAAAATATTTTAAAGTAATTAATTAAATGAGTAACATAAGAAATAATCGCTATCGGACGGTAGACTCGCGGGTTCAAATCCTGCCGAGGACATGGGTGTTAATCTTTCTGGGCTCGATGCAATATTACCCGCGGCATCAGTTCCAAGGTGTTCGTTGACTTTGTACAACGATAATCTAACCCACTTTAATAATAATAATAATAATAATAATAATAATAATAATAATATAAGAAATAATTGTAATAAATTCAATACAAACGGTAAATTATACTTAATTATAAACTAACCATTATTTCATAATAGGTGAATAAAATGAAAATAAAATAACATAAGGTAAAACTTTAAATAAATGTAAATGAATAAATACATTAAAAAAACATAAACTACACTGCAAGACACTTGCTTAAGAACGTACCATTTGTCCTGGAAAGCAGGAGGAGGTTTTGCTTGTACATTATACCCGGTCACTACATAGGAACATGAGGTCGACCCAAGATATTTGCATTAGTCTAGATATGTAAACTCATTTGTTGCAATGGAAAAATAATTATTTCAAACATTCTTCACAATTTGTTGGCACACTTGCTTAAGAACAAAAGGATATTTGGAAATTTAAAAGCATATTTGAAAAGTTTACTTTGGAAATTAGGTAATCCAGCCTATTGTTATTTATGTCTATTGTGATATATTTACAAATACGTTCATTGAAAATCATTTTTCAGCATTATTGGTAAGGGAAAGAAAGACATGGAAAACACCATGCAGGAGGTCATCCTATGCTCCTGAGTCAACGTGACAAGAGGGCTATACTGAGAAGAGCAAGCAATCAAGCAGTATCCATGGGACAGATTAAAGTCAATTTGCAACTGGATGTGTCAAAGGAAACAATACGGAGAGTTTTGAAAGCATCCTCCGACATAAAGCGGCAAAAAATGAAGAGGAAACCTGTCCTAACAAAACACCATAAAGAACGGTAGGCTAAAAATCATCCTAACGGTAAGACATGGGACAAAGAATGGTGTAATGAGGTGTTTTCTAATGAAAAACGTTTCAACCTGGATGGACCTGATGGTTTGGGCAGGTTTCAGTTTCAAAGGGAAAGCTGATATTGATATTGTTCATGGAAACCAAAAAGCAACTGACTATCAGGAAACCTTGTAGCATTATCTCCTGCCAGTTTGGCATGATATTGCTGGATCTAATGTAATATTTGTGAAAGATAATGCAAGAAACCACACCGCCAAGACCACAATGAACGGGTTTAGGAGGAGTAATATTGAACTTGGCCAACATCCTGTGTTTTCTCCGGATTTAAATTTTATTGAGAATTTGGGGTGATGCTTATCTCGGGCTGTTTATGCCAAGGGGACCCAATATAAAAGCACAGGAGAATTGAAAATTGCAGTAAGAAGGGAGTGGCAAAAAATTCCTCAAGATATTTTGAAATATCAGATTAATTCAATGAAATCTCGTGTTTTTGAGGTGATTCGAATGAATGGTTCTTATACAAAGTATTAAATGATGTAAATAAGAATGTTATTTTCGGAACAATAAAACAGCACGTCCTTAACCAAGTGTGTTGCTATTTTCTGTACTGCAGCACACCTGCAGTCCAATAAACATTTTTTATTTCATTATTTACATATGAAATACAAAATTAGATTAATGTACAATTGACCAAGCCTTAACAGAATGATTACTTGTCGTTAAATATGTACTCTACTTCATATTTAATGTAATTTAACTACGAGACTGTAGGGAACATGCATGTGTGTTGCAGTTTAAATTAAGTTAAATGGATAAGTAAATAAAATCAACAAAATAGAATAAACATAAAGCAAAATAAAAATAAATACACTTGTTAAAATATTTTAATAATTATAATAATTAACTGTAATATAATATAGTGGAAAACCGATGGCGGAAACTCGGGCGGAAGTATTATTGACTCGGTTAACCTCCTGAGCGCAGGCGCGCTGACGTCATGCATAAATTAGGCGAAGGGTCAATACCAGCTGATTTTTTTATCTCCTTTGGCGACGGTAATATTGGATAAGGATTTTAAATTATTTCATATATTGTTCATTACACTGGCCAACAAAATTTAAGATTTTTCTTGTAACAAAATGAAAGTGGGTGATTTTTGGTAGTATTTTTTCTGCTGATTACGAATATAATTTTAAAATTTCTCTAGCACGCATAGCTTTCTTGTTTTAAAAATGAAACATTTTTAAATCATTCAGTGTTTGGGGCCTGGTAAATTTCCGTGCTGCCCCAAAATATGGATACTTTAACAATGTAGCCGCTTCTCTTTACTCCCATTACTTTAACATAGAAGTCTCGATGTGCATAACTTGGAAACTTGACGTGATAGAAAAAATCTAAAAGTAGATTCGGATTCTACCTACAAATTACTACTAAGACCACTTTGTGTGGTCTTAGTTACAAAATGTGTGTTGACTATTGTTATCAGATATTTTAAAATTTTTAATTAAATTGAATATTTTAAATTTTAACTGCTTTTATTTATAATAGCTTACTATAATAATCACCTCCACCAGAAGCTATTAATAAGGAGACTGACTTTGTTGATGGCGTAGAGAGTTGTGGCAGGGCTGATCCACTCGCGTGCGTGACATCCACCTTCCAGGAATATGATGGGCCTCTTTTTACCATCTTCCTTTTGAATCTGCAAACCAATGAAAGAAAATCATGAAAGTAATACGGAGAATGGAAAGGCATCACGATAACGGATTATCCTGGCGGTACTTAAAGTGTTGTTATATTTGTTAAAGCAAACTGATGACTATATGGATGCATATCCGATTTCGTGAGAAATAGTAGCAAAATGCCTGTTGGTTGCAAACACTAGAGTATCCGGTGATTTTTTTCCCATGATAGTTTTTAACAATAAATGTTTATTCCAATGTTGTAGAAAAACTGTTAAACGCATAAAGAGTTTCAAAAGAATTTCTTGAAAATAAAAAAATTTATAAACAGGAAGTGCAAATTAGGTCGAATTCGCCCCGCTTTACGGTATCTAATGCTGCAAAAATAAATCATACAGGATATACACTTTTAAAACATGAATTTCACAAAACTATTCAAAAATGGAAAGAATTTTTTTTAATTCGAATCAAATAACTCAAAAAATTTGTTCATTCACCTTAGTGCCATTCGCCACAAGAGGAATTCTAGGCGATACTAGACTTCTTGCCATGGTATCCATCTTTTTTATCCATGACAGCATAAATTCTATTAAAAAAATAATATGCGAAGCTTCCTCTGCATTACTTCTACTGATATTTCTTAGTAGCCCAGAGTGGGCAGCAGGTTTCAATGGATCTTAAGATCCTCGAATCGCAGATTTGAATTGCGCTGCGGTATGAGTATTTGTCCTTTACTAACCATGCGGAAGTCAACGGAAAACCAGCGGATTAATTATTTCTTGTTCACCAGAAATAAACATACTACGAAAAACCTATAAATTGGAGAACATTTTCAGGAACTTTATGTATACGAGGGACGTTCAAATTTGACCTGGACTTTATTTTTTATAAAATCAGGAAACTATAAAAAACACATACAGATACACACACACACCAATTATTTCTCAAAGAACTCTTCTTGCTTGTCTACACATTTTTTCCAGCCTTCTGGGAGCATCTGGATACCGGTTCTGTAGAAATCTTCAGGCTGATTCGAAACCACGTCAGGACAGCCTTTTTTACTTCCTCACTGGAGCCGAACCTCTACCCTCCCAAGAAGTCTTTCAAAGGTCCAAAAAGGTGATAGTCTCAAGGGGAGAGATCCGGTCTTGTGGAGAATGCGGTAAGATGTCCCATTTGAATTCCGCCAGTGCGTCTATAGTCAGTTTGGCTGTGTATGGTCTGGCATTGTCTTGCAGAAAACAAACACCACTGGTAAGAAGTCCTGGTCGCTTTTTCCTTAGTGCCGGCTTCAGGGACGTCCTCAAAATGTCACATTATCAGGGTGCATTTATGGTTCGACGTTCTTCCAGAAATCGACATGAATGATACCCTTATTGTCCCAGAATACAGAAGCCATCAAGTTCGTTGCCTACGGTGTCATCTTGAATTTCTTGGGTCGTAATGAGTCAGTGTGTCGCCACTCCATGCTCGCACGCTTGCTTTCAGGAGTATGGTGATGAATCCATATCTCGTCGGTGGTCACAACACGCCTTAGGAACTTGTCACCTTCCCTGTCATATCGCTGCAGCAGCATGTAACAGATTTTCACCCGGGTGGTTTTGTGATCCTCGGAGAGTTGCTTAGGGACCCATATAGCAAAGATCTTGTTGAATTTCAGCTTATCGTGGATGATGATGTCCACACTGCCAGTGCTGATTTTCATTATTGAAGCCAATTCTCGGACATGAATCCGCCTGTTCTCCCTTATCAGCTCATTTGTTCGTGCAATGATGCCATCATTGACGAAAGTTGCTGGCCTTGCCATCATGATTCTCGCCCTCCTTCAAACTTTTGGCACCAAGCAAAAACGGATGATCGAGACAAGTATGACTCGGTGCACTGTCTTTGAAGTATCTGATGAATTTCAGATGCTTTCACAACTTCGTTGTGGAGAAATTGATAATTATTTGTTGTTCCACTTTGGTCGACACATCCCTGTCCGCCATTTTGTTTAAACAAGCAATCGATTGTCATGGCAACCGGATGAGTGGTGCTGTATTTGCATGACAGGCGGTAGTTGCCATCCCAATAATGAAAGTTTAGATTTCGACAACAATGAAATTTACAAAAAATATAGTACAGGTCAAATTTGAACGTCCCTCGTACATCTCGTATTTCTTGATCCACAGATTTCACGGTCTCTTGACAATTCTTCTAATTTTTTTTCTTTACAACCATAATGTAGTGTTTTCCATTCTTTAAATGGATTAGCTTTCTTCACATATGATGATGGTTTTTGTATAATCCGTATTTCACCTAGCCTTCTGTAACAACTGTGTTACTGCTTTTTGTATTGTTTCTCTGTATATGAGATTCCAGAAATCTTTTCATATTACTATTTTCAAATGAAAACTCTATTCTTTTCATAGAGTTTGCATATATTCTTCCCCTAAACTACTACTAGTTATGTTTAATCGAGATCAATACAATTTGTTATCTATATGCGAGGAGTGATCAAAAAGTAAGATTACAAAGCCTGCAGTAAAACGTGTACATTTTATTTCATACAACCAATACAGCCAAATGATAGTCCATACAGATAGTCCATACATTAAGTTATTTTTCGACATAGTCTCCATATCGGTTTAGGCACTTGTCGGCTCGTGGGATGAGTTTCAATATTCCCTCCTGGTAAAAATCCAATCCTTCCGTGTTCAGCCACGTTGTCTAAAGCGAATCGTCGGTCTCCTAGGTAATCCTTCAAGTGAGGAAAGAGGTGAAAGTAGCTTAGATTGAGGTCCGGGTGTTCGAAATGTCCCAGCAAAACTGCTTTAACAGCGTGGTGGTCTTCTGGGCTGTATGAGGATGCGCGTTGCCGTGAAGGAGTGAATATCAGCCTTGCAACCTTAGTTTTTGAACAGACGAGGAGGTGAAACACTTCGCGACAACGTGGCTGAACACGCAAGGACAGGATTTTTGCCAGGAGGGAATATTCAAACTCATCTCACGAACCGACAAGTGCCTAAAACGATATGGAGACATGTCGAAAAATAACCAAATGTATGTACTATCATTTGGCGGTATTGGTTGTATGAAATAAAATGTACACGTTTCACTGCAGGCTTTATAACCTTACTTTTTGATCACCCCCTCCTATTTAAGTTCCAAGGGTGATTTTTTTACGACAAGTTCGTTGGAGAAAACTACTGCATCTCTAAACTTCATTTTGGTCTTAAATGAAAGATCTTAGTCTGTACATTTGTCAAAGTTAGTTTTTGTGCCCAAAATTACTATAATTAGCAGTAATTTAAAATTAAAAAATTGCTTTAAGCGCATGCGTAGAGATATGCTAAAAACTGTCTTTAAGTACATCTGCAAAAATTGACTTCTGCGCAGGCGTAGCCCGGGTAAAAAAGGAGGAGGAATATTATTGTTTTTAACTATTGCTAACAAATATTGTAAAATTTTCATACATTCTAATAAAGTTTTAAACCTGTTTCTATTAAAACACACAACTGTTTACCGTCAAATTTTGACGGGTTCCATCTAGTCATCAATTAAAATACAATAATTCTCTTTTCTTCGTATTTCAATAATTTAAAAATCGAAAACTGAATTTTTTTAAAAAAACAGTTTACTTAATATTTCAGCTGCTTCTCAACAGTGGAAATAATAGATATTTTCTTACCTGAAGAGCATAAATGGTCCTGTTCTCATAACTGCTTCCAATTTTCTTAAGTTTAACAATATTTCCGTAGGTTGTAGGTAAAGATTCTAGATAAGCCTGAATCTATGAAAAAAAATAATCGAAATGGTTAGAACTGAAACCAGAAAAGGTAGTTTGGTTCTGCATTATATCTCTATTTTTTTTTACCTCTTCATAAGAGTGATATCTGTTGAATTCAAATGACGGCGGATATCCTTCATAGCTCGTTTGATCAGCATTTAGTTGGAATCTTTCAGGGAATCCGCCATAATTTGTTCGAAGTGGGTAACGATTTCCTTCATTTCTTTCCGGCATTCCTAGATAATTTATTCTATATGAAGGAAGATTGTCTTCTTGTTCCATATTAATTCGCCTAATAGAAAGCAAATGAGCAGAAACGTACAGAATATTTTCGACATCCAATGATTCCGAATAACATAGGAACAGAATGCTTACCCTTGAAGATCGTTTATAGGGACAGTGAACGTAATGTTTTCATGCTGAAGCGAATTCATTAAATTTTCGAAGACTTTCGGACTGACCGCGATCATTATATTTTCCCCTACGAACATTGGATAATTCCAAAATCTTATCTAAGTGAAAAAATAAAGAGATTTATTTGATCAGAAAACAATTGGTTGGAGACTTAAAGGTAAAGTCCACACTTAAAACAACTTTGTTTAAAATGAAAGAAGAAGGTCTCAATAACAATGTAGCATGTATAAAAATTTTCAATTCGAACTTAAAATTGATAAAATATATAAAAAAACTTTCATTTTTCCCCTCCCCTTTCGATCGACACTGGCGCCATGTTTCGGCAACTGTTACGTCACAAGTTACGGAGAAGTGCGAAGGAGTTTCGAAATCGTGACGTCACACATTGGACGCTATCGGTTAGTTGTCATTATCTATTTCAGTGAAATCGTATAATTTTTTTAAACGCTTAATTTTATTTGTTTTTCATGTTAAATATGTGTTAAAAAGTATAAATTTTTAATTTTGTCTATAGATTTTTTAGTAGTGCAGGGAGTAACTCCTAAAATGCTTCAAAATGTGTTTCGCAACGATAGATTTGAAAGTATATTAATTTAAAAATAAGAACTCCATTTAATTGAAAGAAATAGAAATAAAAATAATAAAAACAATTAATTGTTCCTTCCTGTGTTTCGTGTAACATTTCTCTACAAGACCTTCTTTTCATCTGTTTTTCATCTACATAAGCTCCACAAGATCTTTGTTTCATCTGTGTTTCGTCCACTTCAACCTTTGTATTTCTCCACTGGGTGACTTTTATTCAACTGTTTTTATTATTTTTATTTATATTTCTTTTAATTAAATGGAGTTCTTATTTTCAAAATTAATATACTTTATTACAACTCCTACTCTTATATAATAGATTTGAAACTTTTGAACCGATAAATCTGTTTTTAGTGATATAATTAAATTTTTTTGTTAAAATTCGCTCTTTTTTCAGGGAAATAGATAGTTAATTTTGGGAGACCTTGCATTACGAAAAATAATGAAAACTATTACAGCCTGCATCCCCTCCCCCCCCCCCACTTTCCATGGAATTAGCTGATGAAACCTATTATTTCTCTACTCTGTTGTGATATGGTGATAATGATTTAACATATTCTTATAAATTAAATTTAAAAAACTAAATGATTGCAGCAAATATAGATAATTTGCACAGTATGTTTCTTGAATTGCATAGATCTTAGAAACTTCTGAATTTGGCGTGAAATACGTGAAAATGATATTTTGGAATTCGCTTATAGGTTACTGGTTTGTATGCAGTTATCATATATTAGCAAAACTAATGAATTTTGCAAAATCTATTTTTAAAACGTAAATATTCGTAACTTTAATATGTAATAGTTGCTTAAAAAATTAAACAGGGCGAACTTTAACAACAGATTCGCAAAAACAGATTTATAATTTTACGCTAAAAACAGATTCATAATTTTACGTCGTTTCAAACGTTTCAAATCTATCGTTGCGAAACACATTTTGAAGCATTTTAGGAATTATCCTCTGCACTGCTAAAAAATTAGACAAAATTAAAAATTTATACATATTAACATATATTTAACATGAAAAACATAAATAAAATTAAGCGTTTAAAAAATTGTACGATTTTACTGAAATAAATACAGTTGAGCTGAGTGAGCGAAGCTCTTTACCGACAAGAATGTAAACCGTTGTCCTCTAACTCCTCCGGCACCACTTGACCGATTTCAACCAAATTTTGCTCAATTAATCCTACTAGGACATAGATGGTTTTGAAGTATTTTCAGAAAAATCGATCAAGCCATCGAGGAATAATCACCAGAAAAAGAATTTTCTCTATGATTTGCTATAGAGAAAATCACGCCCTAAGAAAAATCGATACAACAATGAAAAATGAAATGTAAACAATAGAAAAGCGCGCCAAATAGAATTTTTTTCATTGAATATACGAGGCTAACGAGAAATATAGGCTCCGGCACTGTAAAGTCACCTGATCAAGATAGGTCTATTAACAATCCAATCTTCATTGTTTCCAACAAAGGATAAAACACTAATTGTTAAAATACAAGATGGGAATAATGAAAGTTACATTGTTAATAGACCCATCTTGGTCATGTGACTATTCAGTGCCGGAGCCTATCTTTCTCGTTAGCCTGGTTGAATCGTAGCCCATGTGAAAGACAGGCCCTGGCGCGGAAAAGTCACCTGACCATCTTAGTCCGAGTAACAATGTAATCTTCATTGTTTCCATCTTGGATTTTAACAATCAACAATTTTTCGTTTGTTGGAAACAATGAAGGTTACATTGTTACTCGGACTAAGATGATCAGGTGACTTTTCCGCGCCAGGGCCTATCTTTCTCGTGGGCTATGGTTGAATATACAATGACGTATATTAAAGATAGACTCCGAAGCAATTGTTGTCACTTGAAGCAAATTGGGAAGCTCCATGCCCAGAACTGTCATGGCCGAAAGTGAGTGAAGATGATGCAAAACACATGGCTAAACATGAGAGTAGCTGATAAATAATTCTTTCACACGCCGATCACGGACTGATAAGTTTATCTTTTCGTTTACTTTGTATTTGAAGTATTTTATTATATTTTATAAATAACTTTTCAATCATGGTTTAAATTTCTATTTAGTTACGATTAATTTCGATTTCGTTTCGATCATCTTACAGTTACGTATTTTCATTTCAGTTACGTATTTTTGGTTTATGCTTGTGGAAAATGATTCCTGATCCATTTTCGTGACTGTTTATACATTTGTACGCAGAATAATTTTGAGGAATGGTTATGAATTCCTCGGGACCAAAATCTTCAAAAATAAAGCAGCCAGACAGCTAATTACTCCACGGCTCACTCCTGCCCAGAACTGTCATGGCTCAATTTGCTTCACTTTTTTGCCACTGTTAACAATAGGATTCGGAGTCTATCTTTAATATACGTCATTGAATATACGACAAAGCCCTGTTCAATTTTTTTTTCGAGAGCAAATTTTCAAACGCTGTTTTTTGGAGTTCTAAGAATTTTTTTGGACAACTTTTTGTAATCAGGAATAAAGTACGTTTGGAGATGAAATATTAACCTTTTCTTTTTACGTGTGATGCTCACCTAAAACATTTTGACAAAAAACGGGCTCTGTAACGGAAGTTTAGGAACTGTTCACGACATTGTATACAAACGAGGAGAAGTGACAGACCATTTGTACGATTCTCTTGCATACGTTCTGGAAAAGTTTGATGCATATTCAGGACCCACTGAATATGACGGTTTGGTACTTGTGACAGCGCAAAGTGTGGCATTCAAAAAGAACAATGTTTCATGCACACGAAAACAATTTTCTCTTCGAGTTGCTTACGCAATCAGCATACATAAATCTCAAAGAATAACAGTGGAGAAAGCGGTCTTGGATATCGGAGGAACTGAATTCCAACCAGCATTGTCATACGTTGGATTTTCTAGGGTCAAGTCATTTGAAGGTTTGGCTTTGGATCCAGCATTCCCGTTAAAACGTCTGACAGATATCAACAACGGTCATGGTTGGGAACAGAGACGACGTGGCTTGTTGAGTTTGCAATAGGAAGTTCTCATTTCTTTTGTAGCATTCGTGCTCCACCCTAATAATGCTCATGGTCATCGTTACTGTCAGATCATTTCTCTCGAGCGCGAGAGTCTACGACCAAGAGAGATGATCAAAGAACAAAAGCAGCAAAAGTTAAGCAACAGCGAGCGGGGTTAAAAAAGAGTTGGGCGGAGAATTACGTCAACAATTTCCCTTCAGTTTTTTAGACGACACCGAAAGTTCGAAAGAAGAGCTGTCGGCTTCCCATTCGCCCAGGACGAAAGAATGCAAATTAATCACGTCAGAAGGGCGAATAAAAAGGGGAAGCAATGGGACAGACAGTGGCCCGACTCTCTCGCCAACATACCAGATGGGACGAAGAATTCCGTAGGAAAGATCGTCACTATCGCCGGCAATCTTCATCCCCGAAGAAAGGCAAGCCCCCGATGCCGAGAGACCCACCAAGGCAAGGTATAGGAGCGACATCGGAGCCCAGACGAATATTCAACGAACGGAATCATCCCAGATCCCAGGCGAGTGTTCAGAAATATTTGAAAAATACTTATAAAAAGATGTTAGGTATATTTAACGTTGAAGAATATGATTATATATAAAGATTCTTAAAAATTATTTTTTAACTTCAACAGGTTTTAATATAAACAAAAAAATTATAAGAAAGGATTATAAAAGTGACTACATCTGCTATCGTACAAAACTATTTAAATATAGGAATTTAATACTCAATATAGTTGAGCCGTTATCAATAATTATAAAAACCTTCCATCCCCCGAAATATAAAATTCCTATATCCAATATTTACATTTAAAATGAAAACCATCCCCTTATCTAAAAACCCTTGAGCAGCACTTTAAAATATATACAAAATATATGTTTAAATTATATACAGAAATATACAAGAATATACATTTAAAATCAAACCATGGATTAATATAAGCTGCACTGTCTAAAATCCTGATAATTTTAGCACTTGACTAAAAATTCGGAACTTGACTTGTGAAAATTTCCTTTACAGGACTTGAAGAAATGTTACACCTTGCAAGTGGCGAAAAATTCGTTTTATACGATAGAAAAATGTCCTAAGTCCAAGATATATTCCAACAAATGTTATCTTTGTTTATATTAAAACCTGTTGAAGTTAAAAAATAATTTTTAAGAATCTTTTCTTATAAAAAGACTTTAAATCCGACAGCCCAGCATAGGCGAGTGCGAGATAAATATTTGGTGCCTGGGACGTCCAACGCCTCAGCTGAGACGCCCTCGCGATCGACTACGCCCAGACGCCGGAGTACGGGCAAGAGGAAGGGACCCCGTTCAAAACCGACTTTGAACTCCGCCATTCAGGCTAGTTGGCACAGTGATCATTTGATTAATATCTCTACATTTATTCCTAGCAATAATTCTGCAGACAAGGGTTGCCAGGAGGAGTGTGAGACTTTACCTGTGAATAACCCCGAGGCCCATTGAAATCCGGAGGACGACCGCAGTTCCATATTGAGGGGAGGCTCATCGGACCCATTGAGCCCTCAGGACCCTACTCACAGCCATCTTCTCAACCCCAACGACTTGACTTATCACGAAGATAGAGGCAAGCGCCAGGACGTCCACATCGGAGAGGAATCCCCCGTGGACCAGGAACCGATAGACGAGCCGACAACGTTCGGCCCCAGGCTGGGACCGCCACCAGCGACATCGATAGGAGGATTATCGAGTGCAAGTCGCGATCACGCGGAGAGCTCTTGCAGCGAGTCGCGCTTTGCTTTCCTCAACGATGCGCTGGGTAAGCGAGTAGATAAGGCTTTGTGGTGCATTAAAATAAGTCTGCAGTATCATATTACGTCTTGTATTGTGGGGTTTCAATGTTAAAGCGTGGAGTTATTTAAAGAGATAGTGTGCTCTGCTAAAAATTCATATAGCGTGTAAGAACTTGCCTCGACTTACCTTAATGCTTGTTTTATTAATCTCTTTAAATTAGCCCCGGTTTCCACGCTCCCAAACCTGATTTGGTTGCCGCCTTCTCTTATAGCGGTGACACAGACGACACATTTCCAGGACCGCCAGCGGAAGATCAGTTATTGGGTCAAGAGTTTCTGGAGGCCACCTCACTCAACGCAAACGTTTTGTGCAGCCTCAGAGAGGCCAGAAGAAACTTGTACCTACTACTAGACCTCATTCCATTTTTACAATTCATTTTGTAAGAAATTCTATGAAATATGTTATTTTCATTTAACTTCGCTTCCCTCCTTCTCTGACATGATTTATGCCAAGCTCTGGGTGGGCGACGGTTGTAGCTAATTAAACCTTAGCCCGGCATAAGTTAGTCGTGACAGAGAGGGGGGAGGTGCTTGGAGCAAGCCACTTGACGCCACGGCATCCAAGAAACCAGCAAGCTTCCATTGCAAAGAACCACTAATTAATTGCCATATTTTCTTTCGTATTTTTCGTCTCAACATAGGAAGATCCAGCCAGAAGCATATCTGGAAGAAGAACGTCGGTGGAAGACGTCTGAGAGGGTGAGGTGCTAGTAAAGGTTGGACAAAAGTGAAGAAGAGACAACACAGAAGAAAGAAGAGCAGCAGTGGTAAAAAATTAGAAATTAAGCGGGACAAAAAGTCGAGTAGGCAGGAAATGACGCCTAGTTCTGCCGTGTTCTCTGGAGAAGGGATGGGAAATCCCATGGCCAATTTTCAATTTTCCGAGGCATTTTTCTTAATAAAATATTAGGAAAAATCGAAAAATTTTGAATGATATATATTCTATTAACCTGGATTAATGTTATGATGTAAAAAAAAAAAGTCAATTTTTTCCGTGGAGATTACCTTTTTAAAATATGAAATTTAATTAGGCAACAGCCTACCCAAAGAGGGCAGTTACTTGTCTGTTTCATGTCTGCAGTAAGCAAGCTAGTTTCACAGGTGAAGTCAGAAATTTAATTAGGTATATGCAATTCTTTGAAAAGGCTATACCGAACTTATTTGGCATTAGATAATTTTATCTTTTTTATGTCATTGTTTTATTTTTATTTTTAATTTTGCTTAATTTATGTCATTTTATCTTTTGTAAATTTTTTATTATTATTTTCATTTTTTTATGTTTTTAATAGTTTTATTTCTATTCCATTTATTTTTACTTTTGTATTATACGAGGGGCGATTGATAAATAAGGTCTCCATGGCTGTAACTTTTTTATTTGTTAACCGATTTTCAAAATTCTTTTTGTATCTTATACTCACATTTGTCCTCTATGTAATGCACTATTCACTTTTCGACATAGTCCCCATTCCTTTCCAAGCATTGCGCCAACGCGTGACTAGTTGGGTGAACCCGTCGGATAGGAATTCCGGAGTTGTTGTCGACACCAGGATTGAATGGCAGGTTTCACCTCGTCTTCAGAACGCAACTCATGCCCCTTAAGGGGCTCTTTCTTCTTTGGGAAGTGGTGAAAGTCGCAATGTGCAAAGTCTTTCATTTTTGAACTGCAATTTTTCATCTTTGAACTGTAGGCGCTGCAACGCCTCTGGTGTGTGGCGACTCGTGTGCGGGCTGACGTTATCGTACTCCAGCAAAGGGTCCAAAGCTGCCATTCAATCCTGGTGTCGACAACAACTCCGGAATTCCTCTCTGACGGGTTCACCCAACTAGTCACGCGTTGGCGCAATGCGTGGAAAGGGATGGGGACTATGTCGAAAAGTGAATAGTGCATTACTTAGAGGACAAATGTGAGTATAAGATACAAAAAGAATTTTGAAAATCTGTTAACAAATAAAAAAGTTACAGCCATGGAGACCTTATTTATCAATCGCCCCTCGTATATGTTTTATATTATAGAGAAAAATTGAAAATTACAAACCTCATTTCCATAAATCATTTCCACAAAACACTTCACCACTTGGCGTCAGTCCACTTCAGATGGGTGCCTGCCCAAGCCAGGCGCCTACGTTTTTGCATTGTGTTTAAGAACACCTTTCGTTTTGCATAATAGAGCTTCAACTTACATTTTGTGATCCAGCGGCGAAAGGTATTCAACGATAAAGATTTTTGATAGAATCCTCAACCCCATTCTGCATTTTATGTCACTGCTGAATGTCTATTTTTAATGCAGTGAAAACTGAAAACCCGAAGATCACGAGCAGTCAGAATTGGTCTTCGTCTTTGCCCTTTACGAACAGTGGTATTTCCACTTGTCCTGTACTTATTAATAATATTATGAACTGTAGATGACGGAAGTCCAAGATTCCTAGCTAGTTCACGCTAAGATACGTTGCTTCTAAATTGTTGGATTATTATATTGCCTTACCTCGACCCAAGTTATCATGTAAATGACTGGTCGCATATTGCAGTTTGCATTTATGACGTAATTTTCTCCAGAAGTTTCGAGAATATTCATGTCACTTCTATGGCGTACGGTACCGTCTTTTCCTTCCGTCCCAACTACTATGGTGCATGTTGCCAATGGCAATTTCATTAAGAAATTATATACGACCAAAAAAGGCATTTATTATTTTAATTTTGCTAATTTATATTTAGTCAATTATATTTATTTTCATTTTTTTATATTGTCCCAACTTTTATGGAAACAAGGGTGTTGTACCCTGCGCAACCGAGCACAGGCAATAAGCAACATTAAACACCCATAGATTTGAGTAGTCCATTGGTCTAGTATCGTTGCGAGATCAAGATGAATAAATGGAGTCCAGATAACGATACGTCGCGTTTCAGTTTACACCACTGTCAAAGCTTGGATAGATTTTAACAAGTAAAATTATAGTTGATAGTTCTTTATATAGCTTACAGGTGTATTTTCCACCAGTCAGGGCTAGAAACGAAGTGCCAGATCCCTGGCTGATGGAATACATAATTGCTCATTGGAGACTATTAGGCGGACCTATTAGAAGGCTCATTTCCGATTGATGTCATAATTGAGTTGGCATGGCGATTTTCATTTCCGGTTGTTTTTGCGGATGTCTATTAAAAAACAGAATTCAACACATTCCACGAATCGATCCAATACACAATGGAAGAAAATGAAAACGGTAATATCAACTTCCCCGACCTCAGCATAAGAAAGAATAACAGAACCAGAAAACTCGAGTTCGGAATATACAGAAAACCAACTACCACGGAGAACATTATCCCATATACGTCAAACTACCCAATGCAGCACAAAACCGCTGCAATTAGACACTCCTTCCAAAGAGCAATCACATACCCCATCACAAAAGAAGCCAGGAAGAAAGAAATCGCCATAACATATGAGCTAGCGAAGAACAACGCATTCCCGAAAAGAATAACGGACTCCATACTTACGGACATAATAAGAAAAGAACGAATGCAACAACCTACCGATGACAAAAATGAGAAAGGATACACAACATTCACATACCACAACCCATATATCAAAAAAATTACTAAAATATTCCAGAAACAAGGAATCGGAATCGCTATCAGAACACAAAACAATAGTAGAATTATGCTCAACCGAAAAAAGGAAGAACGAAGGAGGAAATATCTACCAAACGGCCGGAGTGTACAAACTGAAATGCCCCGATTTAACGCATTTTAAGTCGGATGTACCAAACGCTCCTTTGCAACAAGATGTAGAGAGCATCGACGATCGTGGGTGAATAACGACAAAAAATCGGCATACGCGGAACACCTAATCAATAGCAAACATAGAAATGATGGAAATCGAAAAATATGTGGAGATACTGTGGATTAGGCAAGGACCCCGCAGGAATATCGTTACATGAAGACATGGAGATAAGAAAATACAGAAGAAATGAACAAGAAAATTTGCTGAATAACCAAACTTCGTTTGAAAGATACGCGTTAATCGAATTTTTAATAGACATCCCCAAAACAACCGGAAATGAAAATCGCTATGCCAACTCAATTATGACACCAACCGGAAATGAGCCTTCTAATAGGTCCGCTTAATAGTCACCAATGAGCAATTATGTAATCCAACAGCCAGGGACCTGGAACTTCGTTTCTAGCCCTGACTGGTGGAAAACTACTCCTGTAAGCTATATACACTATATGATCAAAGGAGTTGGGACCGCTTTTTTGTTGGATCAAAAGAGCTATTTTCTTTTTTGTATAATATGGAAGACCGCTTGGGTTGCTTAGGCTTCTTGACTATCTCAGTGTATTTCGTTTGGAATTTATTCTGGTTCGATGAGCTTTATGAAAGCGCTGCTTTCGTTCCATCTGAAAAAATGTACACTTCACTGTTCGATTGTCGATTGTCGGAGTTGGGACACCTGTTGCTCTACCGTAAAGCCGCAAAAAGCTTCAATCAGTATTGTGTAGGACCACCCCGAGCTGCTATCACTGCCTCCACCCTACATGGCATACTGTCCACAAGTTTTAGGTATGTGTCCACAGGTATTGACCTTCATTCCTCGAGAAGTGTCGTGGTCAGTTCCTGGACAGATGTAGGGCGAACCATCCTGGATCTCACACGTCGTTCCAATTCGTCCCAAAGATGTTCGATGGGGTTGATATCAGGACTCTGGGCGGGCCGATCCAGTTCTTCAACCCACATCTCGTCAAACCAGTCGGATATGGATCTTGCTTTGTGGCAAGGCGCATTGTCGTGCTGGAAGAGGAAGTGTTCCCACAGCGCTGGAAGTGCCCCGTTATGATCCTGTAACCATCAGCATTGAGGTTTCCGTCCACCTTGATGAGCGGGCCCAGTCCAGTCCAAACACCCCAGGTGTT
Source organism: Rhysida immarginata (assembly GCA_023313115.1). Classification (NCBI taxonomy): domain Eukaryota; kingdom Metazoa; phylum Arthropoda; class Chilopoda; order Scolopendromorpha; family Scolopendridae; genus Rhysida; species Rhysida immarginata. Next base: position 607,722 of record JAHWFO010013952.1, read on the forward strand.
CACAGGTGTGTCCCAACTCCTTTGATCATGTAGTGTAAAGAACTGTCACCGACAATTTCACTGTTATAATCTAGCCAGGCCTTGACAATGGTGTAAACTGAAACGCGTCGGCAAAATAAAATTGTATCCGTATCGTTATCTGGACTCCATTTATTCATCTTGAACCCATAGATTTTACGAAAGGAAATATATTTTAGTAACTCACATGTCTACCGCTTCAAAGTCGTACTTGATCATCATAGGCGCTTCATCCCATTTGATGCTGCTGCTTTTGCAGAGCAACTCTGCACGTTGGGACTGAATGGCGATATTACAGGTTGAAGTAACATTTAGATCCAGGGCCAGCTTGAACATTGAAGGTGGTGTTCGCCCGCCCATTAATTGAAATGCTTCATACCCACTTGTTGCCGTTACGAGGACAATCTTGCCTTCCAATCGAACAGTCGTCAGTACTTTTTCCACCAAAAATGATTTAACGGTTTCGCCAGGACTGTCCAAGAAAAGTAGTCTCTCTTCTGGGGTTTCGTTGCGTACCGCATTTGTATGTGATTGTACACAATCAGCTGTTGTTCATTTAAGAGCGATGTTTGATCCATCAACTCTTGCTATCTTGCCCAGAGTTATGCAATCTCCAGCGATACCAGTGGGTTTAAATCCTGGAACGCTTCAATTCTTGATCAGCGAACTGATTAAATTGAGGAATCTCTAGATAATCCTTAAGTCGGCGTTCATTGTCCATCAGATAGTCGTCCAATCTCTTAATAAAGAAGATTGGTCCCCAGCACTAGAAGATTAGTTGCATTTGGTTGAGTTGTTGCTGAATAGTCTTCCGACAACGCGTCTGCACAACTGTTCTACATTTGCTTAGGTTGCTGTGGACTACAGTACTCCAAAATGCAGTCGACCCTCAAATTTATCACTCTCGACATTGTCACTATTTCTGTTTTGTCACCCGACATCGCGAGCCCAAGTAATTCGATTTTGTAGCTCCTCCTCTATTCTGTCACCTAAGAAAAGTTTCGGCGGGTGTTTTAAAACGTCTTACACATTTTCTGATGAGGAAATGATTGCAGCCTGCACTTCTGCGGGTACTAGTGAACAATCAGCAACAGTTTATGATTCTGACTATGATAATGGAAAAGAAGCAGAAGCTGAGCCAGTTCCGACAACAGCTGAGATGTTAGGAAGTTTAGAAATACTGGCAATTTTTTTTATACTAAAGAAGGTAAAACACTTCGTTGCAGAATTTTATCAGTATCAAACAAAAATAAAACAATAAAAAATTATTGATTATTTTAATTACCTCTTCTTGCAAAGAAGTTAAAGTAAGCTTTGTTCTGAGCTTGTCTAGGGTTTGCCTTTAAAATTCTAGATGTACCAAGGTTTAAATTTTTATATACTAAAATGTCAGTGTCTTAAGATTTAATGACAATGTACCAGAGCGTTTACAATGTTTTTACATATTAAACCTTGTGTGTTAAAGTAACTGTTAAAATATTTTCGAAATTTTGTTACTTTGATTGTTTACTAAATTAAAATGCCATTACAGAATCATTACTTTTCTATACAATACGGTAATTACAATCTTTGAAAAACATAATATTTCAATATTGTCACCCGATTTTTGGGGTCCCAACAGGGTGACAAAAAAGAAGAGTGACACCTGTGATTGCAAATAGATGTGTGAGTCGTCGAAGCATCTGAAAACCAATTGCTTCACACATGCAACGATGCCATTCTTCATCGTCTTCTAGCAGCCCAGAGCTTTTGCAGCCCCCTGCAAAGAATCTTCCAATACACCAACAACTCTTGGAAGATCTTCAAATGACTTTGGACCACAAACACATCACAGCATTCGATCCTGTCGACTTTCATACTCCGTTGGATTCGCATAGGCTTTTTCGACCTCCGCGGTTGTCTGAAATTATTTTTTCGTCAGTGCTATTATCCTATTCATTAGGAATCTTCTTTAGTTAACTTTTGTCTCTCATCGCTGAAGATGGCTACTTGGTAGCCGAAATACGTATCTGGTATTTCAAATCTTGTGGATTTGAGCCTCCCCCCGTTTTGGTTAATCACTCTGTTCACTAAAAAAGTCAGATTCATATTAAGCTGACACCACTGGGAGAGTTAACGACTCATCAACTGAGAATGGCTTCCTGTATTCCTACGCATCTGTCGCTATTCCAGCTTTCCAGCTTCCCTGCGAGCAAATTTCTTACTGTCACTTCATGCAGATATTAAATAACATAGTTTATTACTTTAACATTATTAACTAAAATATCCAATAGGAAGTAAGTTTTAAAAGATGGAAGCTGGAATAGCGATAGATGCTTAAGAATACAGGAAGCCATTCTCAGGTGATGAGGTCGCTAACTCTTCCAAAGGTGTCAGCTTAAATTGAATCTAACTTTAGTTACTACATACGTCAAACAATTATTGAGCTATTTTTTCGAATCTCCCACACGTAGAATTGAAGGGAATAAAACTATTGGTCAATAAAACTATTGACAGTACAGCCAATGAAAACTCCATGTTTGAAAATTTGAAATTTTTAGCGAATTTGCGTGATAAAGCAGTGTATGCTCTGTCCAACGAAAGAAAAACTGGGCGTGTCCAGTTAAATTTCCAATTTCAATTGTTAAACATTGTTAATTTTACTTAGCAACAATGTCTAACAATTGAAATTGGAAATTTAATTAGACACGCCCAGTTTTTCTTTCGTTGAACAGAGTATAAATAATTTTATTTGATACTGTTATATTCTTAAAAAGAAAGGATATTTTTAATTGTTTAATTTTGTCGCGTCATTTATTTTGTTGCGTCAATTGTTTCACTTGCCAATGAAAAGTCCGGATTTGCTTGATATGACAGACTGATAAAAGCACTTTATATATTAAGATAGGTATTGTAAAAAAAAATAAATTGCAGGCTGCCAACGAGAAGAACAGACCCCAGAGCTGAAAAGTCACATGACCACTTGAGGGGAATCAACAATTTAACCCTAATTGTTTCAACAAACGAAAAATACTGACTGTTAAATCCAAGATCGAAACAATGAAAATTTTTTTCGTTTGTTGTAAGCAATGAAGTTTGGATTGTCGGCCCAAGTTTGATGACCCAGTCAGCAGGCTTTGTTTTTTAGGGGGCGTGGATCCACTTCGCAAGAAAGCAATGAAACTATTTCCTATGAAGGAGCAGCAGACGACAATTGAATGGATCCTGAAGTTTCTAAACAAACTTATTTTTAAAAAATATATTATTAAAATTAGCTAATTGCCTTCCAGTAAAAAAAAACTGTATACTAATTAATAACCATTTCCTTATTTTATTTTATTTTATGAATTAATTCGGTAACTTTCGTAAATTTTCCGGGGCTGACGTCATGTATTCGCGAGTGAAACGAGGGCAGGGATGAGAGTGATCTAATGAGGCAGCCGAGAATACGAATATGCGTTAGGGAGGGAGTGTGTGTCGTGATGCTTTATAATTTTAAATAAAAAAATTCATGGATACTTACCTTATCTTATAAATTATTTCGAGACGAATAATTGTACAGCAAAATTAAGGTTGTGCTTAATAACACTGTTGTAACTGCAATTCTTTGGCGACTGCCGTTAACAATTTTGCTTCCCCTTTACCGCCATGTTTCTTTCTTTTCACTTCCGCTACCGCCACCGCGCTACGCCATCGCTTCCAGTATGCTTGCGCGTAAACAAATAGTTCCCTGTACAGGTTCGAATGGTTCGCTTGTTAGTTGCCGAAATGTACATACGATTATAATGAAAATTGTTGTGAATTAAGAGGTAATTTTTATATTGATACATTTTCTTTTATTAATTAGATTGGTTTTATCACCAATATATTATTATTGTATAATTACAACAAATATTTCTTATCAATTTGCTGTTTCAATTTGTCTCAGTTTCATTTGTACATAGTTTTACTTCTGTATTTTGTTCATTAATGTTTTATATTGCTTATTTTTATTTTATTACTTATGTTTTATTTAATTAAGTCCCCCTGTTCAGAAGTCCCCCTGTGGTTTAGGATTTTTTATTGTTCATAGATAAGTCTAATTATTCAATATAATTCAATGTAAAAATTTCATAAAATGTATCAATTAAATTTATTTATATACAGGGTGTCTCATAAATAGAGGTACAAACTTTAAGGGAGGTAGAAAACATCTAAGAATCGAGAACTGCATGACCAGAAAACTCATGGGAAAGTAGTAGCAGAGGTACAAGTAAATGAAAGGACCCAAGACAGAAATCACCGGTTACACATAAATATTACAAATGATATAGTATATGATTCGATTTCAGAATGTTACAGATGTTCAAAGTTTCTATTCAAAATACGTTGTATACTAGCCCGAGACTCTTCTACTGCAGCGACGATGAATGGCACGTATGCAGGTATTTGGATTCCTATCTATGATATCCAACTTATTTTGTTCGTGGCCTGCCCTCACTACGTCTGGTACCTCTTAAGACCTATATTCGCATAAACTGTGATGCACATAAGGAAAAAAAATCGGATAGTTCCCCTCTCTGAAGAGCGCCGCCTACCGACGAACGCGGTGACGTTTCCGGTCATGGATTCCTTAGTCCTTTTGTCGTGCTCTACCTCCCCTTAAAGTTTGTACCTCTATTTATGAGACACCCTGCAGAAGTTAAATTAAATCTACCATATTTTGAACTTTGTCTCAAGACCTATGTCACAGATAACGATAACATGTCCATTTGTTTACAAATTAATATTCTCACTTTAAATGTCAAATCTGAATAATTAAAGCATGTTTTTCTTAATTTTTCATAAAATCCCAAATAAGAAACTTATTTCTGGACAGAAGGAGTATAATTTAACGTATATTTTAATATTATTCTTATTTTTACTTATTCTTTGGTATACAACCATAAAACCAAGATATTTGTTGTAGCGTTTAGAATAAGTTCAAAGAACAACTAAAGACACTGTTTATAAGGAAAGAAAGCTGAATCATATCAACTCACAAGAAAAGAAAACTGAATCATATGAACTCTCCATTGCACTTGTAACTGACAGTACACCTACATAGAAAAAATAAAGCAGACGAAGACAACTCCACTGTAGTAATTTTGAAATCACACGATTTAAAAGACCAGTTTTCATCAAACAAGCCCGAGCTCTGTGACTTTTTCGACAACAACATCTCGAAAAGCATGGCAGCCTCAAGCCACTCAAATTCAGATGTTGCATATAGTAAGTGGTAATAAGTCCTGTTTTCATTTAAAACTGGCGTGAAACATTCACTATGATTTTTTTCTGTCTTAATGTTCACACAAAATGTTAATTGTTAAGACCACAGCCCGAGTACGGAACCTTTGCGTCCTCTGATCTTAACGATGGTTGGTATACACTTGTTTCTGGAATATAGTTTCAAATCCTTTCCAGCAAGTCTCGAGCTACTTACAGATAAGAGCGAAAACAGTCTTTGTACACATTTTGTATATATTCGGTCCAGTTCATTCTAGAATATTGGGATTCAGAAGAGTCCACTCGAACAATTTTATTTTTGCAAGGAGTTCGATCGTGGTAGAAGAGGCAACGGTCATTTCCATACTCTATTAACTTCTCTAGAACGATGAGCTACATTTCAGAGATCATGATTTCAATTAGAATAACCAACTGCTCGATTTTCAGCCACGGAAAATTACCCTAATTTACATTATATGACCAAATATTCGGATATATCCTGTTGTAGAATCGGAAACTTCAGACACACTTATTAACAAGATGTCAGTCCACGATTTGCATCGATCAAAGACTTTCCACCAAGTTTTGATAAATTGTGTGAGAATTGCCCTCCAGGCGTGAATCCGGCTATGGAAGATGGACGATTTGGCTGGGCATGTAATCTGCATTCTAATTCGTCCCAAAGATGTTCAACAGGTTTAGATCGGTACTCTGTGAAGGCTGGTCCAAGTTTTGAACACCCGTGTAATAGAGGGTACAACTATTTGGATGAATAATATAGTGCCCGAAAAGTATTTTTTCATTTTTAGAAAAATCAACCAAAGGACGACACGAAACTACAAATCCACAAAAATAATTTTAATGCCTCAGATGTACATTTCGGGAGCTACGTTCCCTTCATCAGTGAGTTCCCTTCATCAGTGTATTGTCATTGATGAAGGGAGCGTAACCCCCGAAATGTACATCGGAGGCATTAAAATTATTTTTGTGGATTTGTGGTTTCGTGTCGTCGTTTGGTTGATAATTGTGTCCATAGTTTCTTGGCTTATTTCTTCTCGTTTAGAAAATTCATTAAAAAAACAAACAAACGAGAATATACGTGTATATGCACTTGCAGTTTTTTGTACACAATAAAGAAAGCATCTAAAGCATCGAAAATATCAAATAATACAGGGTGATTTACATCGAATGTAAAATACTTAAAGGGGGTATTATAGAGGTTAAGATAAACACAAAACGTCCTATGAACATGGGTTCAAATATGAACGATAACTGAGATACTTACTTACTTACTTTTCAAACCCGCTTATCCGTTAGGGTCGCG
>JAHWFO010013952.1:614686-652408 GCA_023313115.1 Rhysida immarginata
TTGATCTTGGTGGCGGCATTTTTATTTCTGTTCATATCTCAGTTATCGTTCATATTTGAACCCATGTTCATAGGACGTTTTGTGTTTATCTTAACCTCTACAATACCCCCTTTAAGTATTTTACATTCGATGTAAATCACGCTGTATAAAATATCGCTTTTGCCGTGCATGTGTACCGTTCGTTCCATTATTGCAGGGTAGTGTACTTAATCATCCCTCAAACCGTTTTTTTTTTTCTGTGAAAAGACACTTTTCGGACGCCCTTTATTAAGTTCATGGCATGTTTTTATTATAAGGAGCTTTTGAATCTTAAAATTCTCTTTGAAGAAATTTCATCTATCATATACAGGGTGTTTCTGAATGGTCTGTACAGATTTTCAGAATATATTTCCAGGGATCCAAACGAGCAGAAAATGTTACATGAACATGGGGTCGAAAACGCTTCTTTCTAGAGGTATAACGGTTTGAAGGATGATTAAGGATGATTGCTTCCTGCAATAGACGAAATTGCAAACCATCAGATGCTCAGGAATTAATCAGTGCTAAACAATGGGCAATTCAGGGCGGGAACAGCCAACAATGGTGCTCTAAAAACGTTTCGAATCTGATGTTGAAAAGAGCAAGATTTTCTTCAGAATTGTCGTTTAAGTGTTATTCTAATACAGGACGTCTTCAAACCTTTATAACTCTAGAAAGAAGCGTATTCGACCCTCTGTTCATATGATATTTTCTGCCTCTTTTGATCCGTGGAACATACCCTGAAAATCTGTACATAGCATTCAGAAACACCCTGTATAATCATATTTACGCCAAGAATTTCCGCCCATAAAATGGCCTCCACAATAGAATTTTGCCTGATAATTAATACAATGAAGATTTCAAGAAGGAGTTTAATAAGGATATACAGTTGTAATTAGGAAGGAGTTATAATTATTCCTGTAAAGTAATAACTAATGAAGTTGACGCCATCGTCTCATGTTTTTTTTTCAACGGTAACTTGTGAAATGTACAGACCAGACAGTTTAACTGAAATATGACCATTTTTGGAAAAAATTCTCGGATTATGCGAATATACAAGTTAAATGCATAAAACTTGGAGTTAATATCCGAAAAAAATTCAACTTACACTTTCTAATCCTTCAGTGGTGTTGGCCAAACCTTTTAAGTAACGGAGTTGGTCTCCTGTTTTTGGACGAACGTTGAAAACTTTGTGGCTGAAAAGAATTCGGATACTAATTTAATACTGATTACCAGTAATGATTTAAATAATATATCTATATCTTCAACCTGTTATGTATCAAAGTGCGAGAATAAAATCATATAAGGAAAGCATATACATATAAATTTTAAAAAAATTCTTTTGTGCAGGTATAAAACGGTTGGTGTTGAAGACAAATCAGTTATCTTTTAAATTTCATTTAAGATTTTGAAATATTTAGGACAAAAATTGGACATTGGAAGCATCAAACCATTGTCAAGTTAATTAATTGCACTTACCCAGGATAGAGCTGTGGAATCGATTCAACTTCCTTACACCCTATTACAAAAATAGTGGCGACAGCCGCGATGGACCAGAAAATTCTCGTCATTTCTATTCTTTCAAAATTTTTCAAAAGCGATACTGAAGGGTGAACATCCAGTTGAGATTATACAAAACTCATAACCGTACACGTGGTGTTGAGTTGACGCATCAATATCAGTTCGCGTGATAACCAACGGCTTTGGCTGAAGCTTCTTTTATTCTCTCTATGAAGAGGCAACGAACTCGAAAATATGTTTGCCGAAGGTAATGAAAATAAAAACGATTTTTTTAAACCTGAAAAGAAGATTTTTTTTTCAAGGTTAAGTTGCTTAATCGTTGGTTGAAATGCATAGCCATGGTGGGGATATTAACAGCTTCACGTGTTTAATTAAACCATAGTTTAATGTTTAAATTGTCACGGAGTATTAAGTCAATATTCCCTTAGGGTTTTCTTAAGTCAAAAAAAAATAAATGCAAGTGAGGATCAAGTTTTTAATAAATCGGTTTTAGAAACGAAGAGAATTCCCCTGCTTCCTGATGCTATATATCCGACTTCTCTTTCAAGGAAATCTCTGTTTGGACAGTATGGTTTTAATTCATTCCTCAAGGTCTATACTTCAATGACTGATTATCTATTCATTTTCTGATGAAAAACTTGAGGTTCTAATATTGTATTACTATATTATTCATTTTCAGTATTTTCAGTGAGTTTAAAAAAATTGCTTTAACGTTTAGAAATCATCACGCCATCATCATGAAAAGACTACAGTTAAAAAGAAAAGTGTTGGTCAGTTAAAATTAAAAAAATGAAATCATTGAGTTAATGTTTACCGAAATTTTATATTTAAAGCAGACTTGATATAAAGGTTTATCTTTATCATTACCAAATTCAAACGGCCAGTGAACTTTCAGAGTTGTGAAATAAAAGATGTCAAACCGAGGAAGACCACTTTCACTAACTGATTTATGAACAGGTTTTGAGATTATAGTTTAAAAAATTGCAATGATAGGAACACTGATTAAACAACATTAGAGTAAATGAAGTAATTATTAATATTTTAGAGCGACAAAATTGAAGATGTATTTAAACATTTATATTAAAGAGGAAGTTGTGAGTTGCGAAAAAAAAACATTTTTTGAAAAGTTGTACTAGAAACTGACGACTATATTATCTACAGAGTAGTCAAAGAAAGCTTTTATATTTTAAAATTCCATTTCTTGATGAGCCACTTATTATGAAATACTACAAAGAAAATAACAAAAATGAAAGAAAAAAAAGTTTCTCAAAAATTCTTATTGTATAGCATTATGAAATTTTATTGACTAAATTGCTCAAATTGGCCTTTCTTCTCAAACTAATTTTATCCATTTAACAATAATTTTCATTTTCGCATAGTCAATTTAAAACCAGATGAGAATGCGCAATCTATCATTGCCAAAACGAATTTAAAAAGTTTCTGAGAAATTTCAATGTGAAAATATCATCACATTCGATAGCATGTGTGGCTGAGTGAATTAGATTTCATATGAGCATATTTGAGTGAAATGAGTACGTGGATGTGTATGGATAAACGCAATTTTGTGAATGGTTGAATAGCATATGAGATTGTGAGGATACATAAGTAGGTGCGAGAGAGAATAAAACATTTAAACGCTTAAGTATAGTACCGCACTTATTATCTTCCAGTTGATGTTATATCTCCTTAACGATTGGTCGAGTTTTGAAAATTTTTCAATTTTATGCTTACTATTGAGCTATATACATATATACACTATGTTCCATAAATATTGGGACAGTGACGTGGGGTAGTAAAAAAATTATCTCAGCAGCAAGAAATGATAGGTCAATTTTGTTTAAAGTTTTGAAAATGTCTATTTAAACTCTATTAGAAACAAATTAGTAAAAATTTTAAGAGCACAAAATAATCAAGAAAACATTTTAATAACAAAACTTGCAATATCTGTGGTTACAAAAATATTGGGACAACAACAAAAATAAATTTTGGGACAACAACAAAAATAAATTTTGGGACAACAACAAAAATAAATAAAAATATGGGAATAACGAGTTGGCCCTCCTTTTGCAACAATTACTGCTTGTAATCGTTTATTCATTGAATCAACTAGTTTTTTAGTTATACTTGGGCCAATTTCATCCCATGTTTTTGTAATTATTTCTTTAAGCTGAGGTTTATTCGAAATATTTTTTCCCGAATTTTTCTCTCAATATGATCCCATAAATGTTCAATGTGGTTCAAGTCTGGTGATTGGGGCGGTGATGGCCGCAATATGATGTTCTTCTAAAAAAGCTTTAGTTGATCTTGCTGTGTGTTTGGGATCATTATCTTGCATAAACATGAATCCACGTCCTAGCTTTAATTTTCTAACTGACTGTTTCACGTTTCTATTTAAAATACCCTGATAACTGTACTGATTCATAGTTCCATCAATGAATTCAAAGGTGCCAACTCCTTTTGTAGCCATACACCCCCACACCAGGACTGAACCTCCATCATGTTTCACAGTTGGCTAAAGATTTTTTAGTTGTAGTGATTTTCCTGTTTTTCTCCAAACTTTCACTCGACCATCTGAGCCAAACACATTAAATTTCGATTCATCTGACCACAGTATTCGATTCCAAAAACTTTGAGGTTTATTTACATATTCTTTTGCAAAGTTTAATCGTTTGATCTGATTTCTCTTACTGATTAGGGGCTTGCGTTTGGCAGTAGCTCGTTTATATCCCTCTTTTTGAAGGATTCTCCTTATTGTAGCAGCTGATGATTTCTTTTTCAGCTGTTCTTCAGTAACTGCTGCTAGTTTTAGGGCACTAATTTTTGGATCTTTCTTCACTTTTCTTGTGATAATTCTTTTTTCTTTTTCATTAAATATATGTCGCCTTCCACTTCTTGGCATATTTTGAACTGTTCCTGTTGATTTGAATTTTTTATCACAGTATAAATAGTGGATTTTGGTCGCTGAAACTTCTCAGCTAATTTTCGAATTGTGATATTCTTTTTTTTCCATTCTTGAATGATGAGATTTTTAATATCATTGGTCAACTCGGAACCCTTCATTTTCACTTGACATTAGTGGTCAAAATCTTTCACCAAGTGGTTAAAACAATTAATTAGATCGAGATTATCTCCTACCTTGCTTAAATGGATTAGTCCAGTTTATACATGCACAAAAATTTACGTTTCTTTTCTGTCCCAATATTTTTGCAACCACAAGATATTGCAAGTTTTGTTATTAAAATGTTTTCTTGATTATTTTGTGCTCTTAAAATTTTTTACTAATTTGTTTCTAATAGAGTTTGAATAGACATTTTCAAAACTTTAAACAAAATTGACCTATCATTTCTTGTTGCTGAGATAATTTGATTTTTTTACTACCCCACGTCACTGTCCCAATATTTATGGAACATAGTGTATATTTATGGGCACAACGGTATCGGCCGTCATATATTGAGATATTGAATATTGATTATCGGTAGTTATGATTTTTCAATAATATCCGTCTAAATATTGACCACTGTTCAATACAAAAATTTGTTCATTTTGTATGTACTATTAATTTGTTTCAGCTCCATTTTCGAGATATAGCATACTTTAGAAATTCTATTTTTTGGCCGATATCTCGGGAACTAGTAATAGAAATAAAAGAGCCAAAAACTGTGGACTGTAGGATAACACCAAAAGAAGAAAAGAAAGCGCTATTCCACATAAATGAATTTATAAAATTTATAAAAATTGAGGTTTAATTTTATAAATTCGTTTATGTGGAATAGTGGTTTCTTTTCTTCTTTTGATGGCGTCTCTGGAACTATTGGTCCCGCAAATATTCGGATGCGATATTTATTTCAGACATTATACAGTCAAACATCGTTAATATACAGGGTTAGCAAGAAATAAGTTTCCCACTTCAGAGGACTGTAGAAAGCGTTCTGTTGGTCCAAATGAGATAAAATTTGAACTACAGATAATTCAAATGATGTGCTTGACATTTATTAAATAAAAAATTTTAGTACAAATATTCTCCAATACATGGCGCTCTAACACAAATGGTTTTTCTTTGCATATTCATCATTTGCGTTACAGCGCATGCCTGTTAGGATTATTCTTCGGATAAAAAGACGGTGGACTGCACTGCACATCATGCCTACGTTGCCTGAAAAAGCGCTACTGGTAAAATTGTTCTACAGAACCAGCAGAACGCCGTTGCATATGTAAAGGAATTCTGTCGTATGAAGCGTACTTTATTATGTTATTTCACATTGATAAAGCATGTGAAATGTGTTTATGTGTATTACAGCACCACCTATCGGCGGATTTTTGCACTAAAATTTTTTATTTAATAAATGTCAAGTTAATCATTTGAATTATTTCATTTAGACCAATGGAACGCATTCTCCAGTTCCAACAATCTGAGTTGGGTTATTTACTTCTTGATTATCTGTTGATGCAATTCCACTCTGATCTCGAAGCAAAATGTGGCCGTTCATCACTTTGTGTGGTCATTTCTTCTGTTGACACGCTCACCATTTGCTCAGTAGCAGCAGTGTGCTGGCGAAACCAATACAGCACCGAGCGAAGGGACTGCTTCCTCTGCCGCCTTTCCACTCTTTCTCAATAGTCTGAAAGTTTCCATTATCTTCAGTTATTGCTCATTTAACCCGGCGTCGCCAGAGACTATATTTAACCACTTGTTGTCCTGCCTCAGATTAAAATGATACCCGTATTCACTGGATACCTTAGACCCATCTTTCCTTCGAAGTTTCCCTTGTTCTTGACATAGAAGCTCTTATACCCTCCTGCTCTAGACGAAGCTCCCTTTGTTCAAATGTTTTCAATGCCCGGATGTTTTTTTGTTATTTTGTCTGCATAGTTTCTCTGATCAATACTCGTGCTTTTTCTTTCCTTTTCAAACACAAATTTTCGACAGTTGTCTGGACGTTTGTTAGGCTGCTCAAGGGAGACACGTGTAACTCTTTAGCCTCCTCCATAAACACTGCCTTATCTATGTCCTGTCATTGTATTATCATTTTATGCTCATTGTTAATAATTCTTGGAAACGAACGTTCAATCATCGCATCTAAACCACCTCGGTTTCCAAAATGTTCACATTCACGCAGATTAGTATCGGGGATTTTTTAGGAAATGTTCGGATCTGCTGTGCTACCAAATAAGCCAGGTGATTCCCGGCGTTGCTCGGACTCTTTTTTGATTAAATTTTGCAATAACTGAATGTGAATATACAGTAAAAATGAACACATGAAAACGCTTAGAATTATTACTGTAAAAATTCATAATGAATATTCGAAAAAAATGTTTAAATGCACCCAATGGATAGACCTCTCCACGTTTGGGACAGCAAGCCGAAATAATTTCTTGATCACATAATTTTACTTTAGATGCACACTCGCCCTTCTGTGATGAATTTCGATGATACAAATCTCTTCTTGGGTGGCAGTGGATGTACCTGTTCGTTTGTGGTCTGTGTGTTCTGCAATCCCAACAATCTGAATGGGGTTATTTACTACTTAGTAATCTGTTGTTGCAATTCGCACTCTGCTCTCGATGCCTTGAAGCAAAACATGGCCATTCATCACTTCGTGTGGTCTGGCAGTCGCCGTTTCTTCTGTTGATACGCTAGCATCGTCGAGGGCCGCCTCGGAACTTCGATGAGTACTTGATCGCTCAACAATTGGTCAGTTTCTCAATATTCTACTAACTCTCCATTATTCACTGATGTTTCTCAGTTAGGTCATTTTTAAAGAATAGTGCACAAGTAAATTTTTGTGGGCAGCAGTCCTATGGAGACTATGCGTGTGTATTGAAAAATATTGGATTTTTGAAATTCTGACTTCGGATTCTTAAAGACCATTAAATAGTAGAATAGGAATGTGCGTAAGATCCACTCTATCTCTCTGTCTTCATCGATAAAATTGGGTTCAAAACTTTAAAAGTTCCACACTTTCAGGGCTTCTATCTACTTAACGGTTGGATCAATTGAAAAAACACCAAGAATAAATCATTTTTCGAATATTGTGTACAATCTGAATATACCATTAAAAATGAGGGGTTCCTATTTAAGATTTCAAAGTTACCCCCTCCCCCCCCCAGCCCCCTCACAAGGGGGGGGGGTAATATTTTAACTAATTCAGTTGTCTCTAGATAAATGCCTCACCCGGTGTTGACCGGGATATTTACAGTTGTAGGTAAACAGAACAACCTCAAGAAGTTATAAACAGGGGGGGGGGGGGGTAGACGAAGCTCCCGTTGTTCAAATGTTTCAGAGGCCCGGAGGATTTTTTGTCTTCTCTGACCAATACCCATTCATTTCAGTTGTTTACTTCTTGATAAACTGTTGTTGCAATTGCACTCTGTTCTCGATGTTTTGAAGCAAAACTTGGCCATTCATCACTTTGTGTGGTCTGGCAGTTTCTACTGTTAACACGCTCACCATTTGCTCTGCAGCAGTGTGCTGGCGAAACCAATACAACACTGAGAGAAGGGACTGGTTCCTCTGTCACCTTTACACTGTTTCTCAGTTGTCTGCTAAGTCTCCATTATATCCAGTTAGTGCTTATTTTTAAAAAAAGTTTAGGTTCTAAGAACTAAGAATTCTAAGAAAACCCCGAACAAGAGGAATTCTATGCCTTGTTACAAATTGACTCTTCTTTTTAAAGCACAAACTTTGCCTTGCATTGTTGGTCATGAGATACCTCCTATTGTATGCCCTGCCATCATAATAAGTATCGATTATTATTGATAATTACTAATTTTTCAAAATCTGATGTCGACAGTGACCTTCCTCTTGCTTTGAAGATCAAGTGTGCAAAATTTCATCAAGATCGGAATAAAGCTGTAGATTTGTATAGGAAACAACAAATTTTCGCCAATCTTCTTAACTCTTGTTGGGGATCTGAAGGGGGACACGTATATTTCTTTGCCTCCTCGAAGGAAACTGCTTAATCTATATCGTCTGTTATACTTATTTCCTGCTCAATTTACCGATGTTGATGTGGAAATATAGGGCAACAGTAACTTGGGTTGTAGTGGTTGCACATGACAGTTTGTGTCTGTTTGCTCTACAATTCCAATAACTGAGTGGTTTACTCACTACTTGGTAATCTGTTTATACAACTTGTACTCTGCTCTAGATGTTTTGAAGCAAAACTTGGGCTTTCATCCCTTTGTGTGGTCTAGCAATCGCAGTTTCCTCAGTTGACACGCTTGCATCGTCCACGGCCGCGTGGAAACTTCGATAATCACTGCGTTACTTATTACTTGCTCAGTTTCTCAATAGTCTGCTAACTCTCCATTTTCCACAGTTACTGTTCATTTGTAATGATTTTCAAGAAAATGTTAAGTTCTAAGAACTATCAATTCTAAGAAAAGCCCAAACAACAGGACTTCTATCATTGTTACCACATCAATTTTGTTTTATAATTAGCAGAAGTAGAATGAATCTCCATTACATGCCTTAATGAACCTTATTTATATTGCACGAACTTTGGCTTGCAGTGACCGTCCTCCTTCAGCAAAGGCACCCGACGTTGCCCGGGTTAATCACAGTTTTAGGTAAACAGAACAACGTCAAGAAGTTAAATAATAAAAGAATTTTCAGTAATTCTACAATTTCCCTCTATAGACGAAGCTGTTGTTCCCGACGCCCAGATAACTTTTTGTCTTCTCTGCCAGGATACTTTAAAACTATCTTTCTTTTAAAGTTTCCCTTGCCCTTGACGTAGAAGCTCTTATACCCTCCTGCTCTAGACGAAGCTTCCATTGCTCAGATGTTTCCAACGCCCAGATAGCTTTTTATCTTTCTGTAGCCAAATTTCTCTGATCAATTCTCTTTCTTTCTCTTTCCTTTCCAAATACACAAATTTTCGCCAGTCGTCTGGACGTCTTTAGGGAGCTCAAGGACGACCCGTGTTACTCCTTAGCCTTCTCGATAACTCTGCTTTATCTATGTCCTGTCATTGCATCATCATTTATGCTCATTGTTAATAATAATAAAATGTATCGGGGATTTTTTAGGAAATGTTTGAATCTGCTGTGCAATTAGCTTGGGGATATCCCTGGCGTTGCGCAAACTCTTTTTTGATTAAATTTTGCAAGAAATGAATGTGAATATACAGTAAAAATGAACATATCAAAACGCTTAGAAATAACATAGTAAAAATTCATAACGAAAATTCGAAAAAAAAAATTTTTTGGGGTTACTTACTACTTGGTAATTAGTTGTTGCAATTCGCACTCTACTCTCGATGTATTGAAGCAAAACTTGGCCATTCATCACTTTGTGTAGTCTAGCAGCCGCAGCTTCTTCTGTTGATAAGAAAATAGCGAGATTCGATTGTGTGCTTCTATTCACACGGAAGCCATGCTGTGCATCAGGAAAATAGGGTTCAACATGATGTGAGACTTGATCAGACACAAGTGTCTCTAGAAGTTGGCTGGAAAAGAGATCAAGATGATTGGTCTATATGCTTTTTGCACTGACGCCTCAGTTTTCTTCGGAATTGGATGAACAGTCACCTTTTTCTAAGCAGTAGGGTACCGGCCGGAGGTCAGAGAAGTATTAAATAGGTGAGTAAGGGGCACAATCAAAGCAGTTAAGCAGCCCTTAAAGATAAAATCAGAAATATTGGGTGACGTACAGGCTTTAGACGCGGATACTTCTTTAGCTCTTTCAATGATTTGCTGCGCAGACACAGTATTAAACCGAAAAGGTGCATTAAACTGCACTTTGTACACACCTCGTATAAGCGAGAAAAGGGACGAATACGGGAATGATTGGGGATCAAGTGCAAATTTCACAGAAAATGACACAAAAATCAATTGGCCTGGCTGCAGCTGAATCAACATTATTTTGATGCCGATTTAAAACTGAACTCCCAGAGACCAATAAGACCAGGAAATTTATTTAAAAATGTTTTTAATAAATTTTGAATAAAAAATTATTCTCAGTCTTCCAAAGCGAGCATCCGTAAAGTAAAATACAAATTCTGTTTGTCTCTCCTATAGATCTGGCCCTTGTAGATAGAGAGGAACTTGTGTAAGTGGTCCCAAAGACTACAGCGTGATACATGTCAGTTCACCCAAAGATACATGTAGTGTATATAAACCATTAAACATATTGACGTCAAATTTGCAGTGGATATTCTTTAATCAATGCGACACTGATCGAGCCTACAGTATGTTCAAAGTGGCCCGCATTCTCCGGCTTTCTACAAACGAACGTGATGGCATTTATTCTTGGAAACTCGTTGCAGCATGTCTTCCGGAATGGCGCGGATTTCCGAGCGAATGTTTGCTTTCAGTTCGTCTCGTGTTTGTAAATTGCTGGCATACAGCCGACCTTTTAAATAGCCCCAAAGGAAATAAGCCGTGAAGTCAGGTCCGGTGAACGAGTGGCCAAATTTCCTTCGAAATTACTCTATCCTCAAACTTGCATCTCAAAATTGCACTCGTTCCATTGAGATTCGGGCTGTGTGAGCTGTGTGTTCTTGTTGATAATAACCTTGTCTGCATTCATTGCCATCTAATTGGTCTGCAATTTATTGCTCATATGTATTGCAATAATGTTCCGCATTAACAGTGGTGCAACGCGTTTCCAAGAATATGTGCCGTCGCGTTCGTTTGTGCAAGCAGGAGAATGGGGACTGCTTTGCACTGAATGTTCAATAGTTATCAGTTTATACAGGGCAATACAAAAAAGAGCCCCCCCCCCTTTTATTTTCGTAACCGAAGCAAATAAATTTTGTCAATTTTGATAAATCCAATGAATAGGAAGTTGTGGGTGGTCTATCCCATGGTGCATTTTTCATCATCCCAAATATGCAAATTAGGACACTTTTAAATCCTATCTTAAAAACTGCAACAGATACACGAAAAATCCCAATTGAAGATTGTTCAGCATGGAATTCCGAACAAAACAAAAAAAAATCCAAAATCCGATAAACTGATCACCAATAATCACATGTTGAATTTATTAGTTATCTCCCCATGCACTTCACAAAGACATTTGAATGTTCAACATGCGAATCAAGAAATTACCAAAAATTACCATAATATCATTCACTTTCTTGAAGAAAAACAAATAAAAGGCATGTGTCAGCATACAGAAGATAGAATAATTCGAAAATCTAATATAGACAGTGAACTTTCTCTTGCTTTGAAGAGCAAGTGTGCAAAATTTCATCAAGATCGGAATGAATCTGTAGATTTGTACGAACAAACAAACGAATATATATAAACAAATATATATGGAATATGATATCTTTGGGTAACTGACTTTTGGATCATCCTGTAACTATTTTAACTATTTTAAGGGAATTATTCAAAATTCCATGCTTAATTTTCCTAAAGTTATTCACGGAGTAAAGAAGTTAAACTTGGATCTTCCGTCTGGGTAAAAAATCGGTGGGCGGTTCGTCGGTATCGACCTACGCCGATCTCCAGGCTCGAACGGGTTCAGTGAAAATTTGGCCATGGGGTACTCCCTGGCGGCCGTCTCGCCAGCGAGACATGATGTCTTGGGCTAATAACCTCCTTTGTAATGTTCGACGGGGGGCTGAAAGGTTGATCGATTGTCCTTTTCCTCACCAAATTTGAATAGAAAATCATAATTAAGTTCTGGTGAAATTCAATTAATTCCTCCAACATCTAGACAGAATGAAGCCAAAATAAGTAATTCAATAAATAAAGTTGAAACTCCCAATCTGTGAAAATATCGATCTATTTCGAAAAAAAGTTTTTATCAAATGGTTAAATATTGCCGATTTAACGCATGAAGCAAAGGTAATAATTGAAATAATTGTCCAGAAAAGCAAAACCTAAGTAATTTATTAATCCAACATGTTCAGCATTCGTCTTCATCAGGGCTTATTCTTATTATAAGAGAAGAAGTTGTCTGAAATATCGAAATTTATAAAGCAAAGAAACCTGTCAACGACAAATTAATAATAAAAACAGACTAATTAGCAAATGGGCTACTTACTTGACGCCATGAATGAAGAGAACTAAATTAAACATGTAAAAATTTCATATTGTTATATAATTTAATTAATAACCGTCGAGGCTGTTACATCTTCCATCTTTCTTTACTGTTACAACTTTCATTGTTAATTTCAAACCATTACTTCTTCACTATAATACGAGGCTGAGTCAAATGAAAACCGGAAAACCGCTGTAAAAAATCGAAAACCGCTCCCATTGCGATCAGACCCGGTACGCATGCGCGTGGACTTTCCCACCATCAATTGGCGTTGGTCCCGCGTCCCCAAGTAACCCAGCGGCGCCATATAGGCGTTTCCAATATGGCGGTTTTTCTTTTGGAATGCACCAAAGAAGAGCAGCGTGGAATGATCCGTTTCCTACACAGTGAAGGCACGAAACCAATAAAAATCCACCTATGCATGTTGGCAGTGTATGGTGCTTTATGTGTATCGCAGACTTAGGTGTACGAATGGTGTAAGAAATTCAGCAGCGGCACAACAAGTTTGGCGGACGCGTCGAGGCCAGACCAGGCACATCGTCTTGTGACAGCCGAGGCGATTGCAGCGGCGGAGGAGATGATTATGCAGGATAGACGGGTCACCATCGAGAAAATTGCAACGGAATTACAGGTCAGTCATGGCTCTGCTCAGCAAATTGTTCATGATGAGCTGAAATACCGGAAAGTGACCGTAAGATGGGTCCCTCGTCGGCTGACGTCCGAAATGAAGGACAGGCGAGTCGATGCCTGCCAGGAGCTGCTGCGCCGCTACGAACTTAAAGATGACACCTTTTTGGAGCGGATTGTGACCGGAGATGAGTCCTGGGTCTATCACTACCAACCACAGACCAAGCGCTCCAGTAAGGAATGGCGGCACTCGACATCACCAAAGCCGAAAAAGTTCCGCAGCCAGCCATCCGCAGGAAAGTTGATGCTGACCTTGTTCGGGGACCACAAGGGTCCCATAGGGGAACATTACATGGATAAGAGCAAGACGGTGACCAGTGCCATCTATAGTGAATTGGTGTGTGACATTCTGATACTTGTTATACGCATTAAGAGCCGCGGCACCTCTCAACAGGCGTTCTCATCCAGCATGACAACGCGCTTTTCATACGGCTCGTGCGACCGTGGCGACTATCCAGGACTTGCGTCTGGAGTGCCTTCCTCATCCTCCTTACTCTCCCGACCTCGCGCACTCCGACTTCCACATCTTTGGCTCACTAAAGGACTTCTTAGGTGGCCACAAGTTCGCGACCGACACGGAGGTGAAACAGGCGGTGCATGAGTGGCTGCACGCGCAGCCAAAAGGTTTTTTTTTCCCGAGGTATCCATGCCCTTCCGTGGTGGAAATGCATCGAAAAGCAGGGGGAATACATTGAAAAATAGTGTACTTTTCCAACTCTGTCTGTAATAAAAAAGCTATAAAAAATATTTCCGGTTTTCATTTGACTGACCCTCGTAAAAGTAAGCCCTGATGAAGACGAAATGTTGAAAAATGTTAACTTAAAAGCATTTACGTTTTGATTTTCTGGACTTTTATTTCAATTAATATTTAAGAAGCAACAACAGAAAAAAATGCTAACTAATAACTCTACGCTGTTTATTGCACATTTTTATTTAGCTTGTGTGTTTGTGCGCTAATTTTGTAATCATTATTTTGCCCACTTCCTGATTATCTACAGCTCTGCAACTTTTCCCAACGGCGTTTTATTGATGACAGTGCATATTTCAGTCGTTAGTTTGACCAGTCTTTCATTTGTTCGTAAGTAATTTACAATTTACTTTTTTAACTTCTTACTGCACTTTTTAAGGTGAAAGCGTTGCTTTAAAAGTTTTTATTTTTTATTTTTTATTTCACCAGCGTATTATATAAGGTAACACAATTCATGTAGGGACAATCCGTGCTTGCAAAATTAGACGAAGCATAAAACTGTTTCGAAGTTTAAGAACGAGAGTCAGCCCTAATAACAATTGTGCAAGTTTGTGGTAATCGTTACATACCTTTACTGTTATACATTAGAAGGGAAATCAAGCATAATCAAATTTACATAATTTATGCATAATCCACATACTATTATCGCTATTTTAGTGCAATAAGTCAGGATCGTCTTTTCAAATCGAAGACAAATTGGTTGGTTTGGTTTGGTTTGTTTGGTATTAACGTCCTTTTCAACTGCCATGGTCATTTCAGGACGGCGTTATAGGGGCCGCAAATTTTGCCTCGCAAGGGTTCTTTAACGTGCATCCGGCAAACGACTACACGGGATCAACGGCTTTACTTCCCTTCCGAAGGAAGTGCATGATCTCAGGATTTTCCCCCTGAAAAAATTCTTGTCGTCCTCGGCCGGGGTCGAACCCGAAGACAAATTGAAATGTCTGTGATTTTTGATAGGTCATATTAAAATTGATTCATGTTTGCTTGATTTAAATTTTATTTAATAAATCACTTCACTTCATTTATTTATTTATTTATTATGTTATGAATAAATTAAAATTAATCACTAAATAAAATTTTTTAACTCATTAAAATAAATATTAAATTAAAATATAAGATAAAAAAGAAACAACAAGCAATTTTCCTTAGACCATAACTTTTATTGTTCATTTAAACTCTAATCAGTGATGGTTGCTGCTCATTTATCATTAAAGAAGATTAATATGAAACGTCACGAATTTCCGCTGTTATTCACAACATTCAATGCTCATCTTTTATATAATAGTGAAAATTAGGCTTTCAGCGCGCGTGTTTGACTCTTGACCCCGCCGTCATCATTCGTCTCCGCTAAAAAAGGAAAAGCGACACGAAATCGAGATCTTTAATTTACAGAAATAATTTTTTTTATTCTCCATTGAAAAGCTTGATGTTAAATTTTATATGCTTCGATATTTTTTTTTTAATTTTTAATTTCTTATATTTATGGGGAGCGATGAGAATCCTCCTTAAAACATTTGTCACGTCCGACAATCTGACAAGAAATTATATAACGAGGAAATATTAATTCCTGTCGGTTAAAACATGTTTTTAATCACGTCATAAATATAGTTATTCTTAGTAAGGCAATTATATCATACAATTTTACTTTCTTCTTTTCTTGTTCCTAGTCTTCCGCATTCTCTTTCCAAAACAAAAGATTACCGCTGTTTTAACAGTTACGTGATCACGCGATGTGATCGTGCCCCTGATTCTTTTCACAGAATAAATGTTATTCTTTAACGAAAATATTTATTATTTCGTCTTGACATTTGACGATCCTCTTTTGCAGGTTTACTCTTTTTTTATTTTTTCTTTGTTCTCTTTCAGATGACTCGGTAGTTTGTCTGGATCGATTTAGCAGTCTGATCATGGTTACTCAACTTGTCCTTTCTAAGCGACTCAGAAGTGCGGAAGACCGAGGTCTGCGCATGTCATTTGATGATATCATTTATTCGAAGTATTATAAAAAATGTCTTGTATTTTGAAGGAAGGCGGAAGCACGTTCAAGTAACGGTGGTTACACCAATTATAACCGTTTAAGGAATACCATTCATCAGTTGCGTAAATGTTTAAAAAATGAAGCACTTGCAAACCTTATTTCTTTAACTAAAGAGAATCATTATGATATTTACTATAAAATAAAAAATGGTAATTTAGGGTCGAATACTGAAAATAAATTACTTTTCATTTATTTATTTATTTACTTATTTATTTATTTATTGGGATCCAATACGTCCATCCAGGGCCTGTAAGGCCATAGGCCGACGAGTTGGGTCCCTGGATGGACCTGGATTTATATAAGTTTTAATATTTTCTAGTTTTTTTGGAATATTATCAGTTATCGATGGATAAATAATAATCATAATAATTATAATTAGTAAAGTGATGGAAAGATAAATATATTTAAAGTCGAGGATAAAATATAGCGAATTTCCTACTATGGAAAAGGTGTACACAAATGATTATCGCAGTTGAACTATTTTCTATTTCTCGTAGCAATGGGCTATGAAGACAAATGCTACAGTGGATAAAAGAAACATGCAGTGGGGTCAAAAATGCTCAATGTGGAATCCCCTGGTGAAACGGCATACATCATTTCGGTAGTCCATTTTCTTTCTGCCCGGGTACGCGGGTTCGATCCTGGCCGAGGATTTTTCAGGGGAAAATCCGGAGATCACGCACTTCCTTCGGAAGGGAAATAAAGCCGTTGGTCCCGTGTACTCGTTTGCCGGCTGCACGTTAAAGAACCCTTGTGAGGCAAAATTTGCGGCTCCTATAACGCCATCCTGAAATGACCATAGCAGTTGAAAAGGACGTTAATACCAAACAAACCAAAACAAACCAAACCATTTTCTCTCATATGCGTGCCAGTAAATCTGCTGTAATTAACTGAATGATTGCAACAATGCGATGTCGCAATTCAAGTGGATTGGTTGGTAGTGGTGGCACGTAAACATGGTCTTTGGCAAAATCCCCTAAAGAAGAAATGGGGTGAGGTGGTAGAACGTAGTTCTTCTTTCATCCATTGTAACATTTGTCCTCAGAACCCATGCTACGAGAAATAAAAATTGGTGAAGGTTCGATATTCTTTTGTGAACACCCTGTAGTGTACATAAATGTGGCTGTTCATATGAAAATGACTAAAACTGACATGAGCGGTTAATATAAGAATGTAGTGTTACTGGCAATGACGGATTAACATCCAATCGGGCTGAGAAAATAATTAGTGTAATTAGAAATTAAGTAATAAGGGCTATGTGAGTGTTTTCCTATTGCTGTGTGAAAGTACGGGTTCTCTTTATGGTACTATTACAATATCACCAAAAGTATCCGGACACCCTCTGCTGTAGAATCGGAGACTCCCGAGGCACATACACTGACTGCTCAATTGAAAGTGGACACTTTCGATTTTAGACGTTTTGTCGAATATATAAAAAAATACTTGACGAATTATACTGAAACTCCAGGGGTGTAAAGAACATATTACATCATATATATTTTTCAGCAAAGGTTGTGTCCCGAAGGCAAATAAGGGACCAGCAACAAATCGAACAAAAAAAATTGTTTGGAATCACCCTGTTAAAAATAACGCTTGAAAAGCGTTGTAGCTGTAGCTTATGATTATCAGGCTTCTATTACTTTTCTGTGCTCATTTGTATGAGAATAGCACATATATTCTTGGAGATGTAAAGTTTCTTTAAAAAAAAAAAAATCGAAATTTTTTCGTAAGATTTTTTGTTTATAACATGCAGGGTTTTCAACCCAATGCAATGCCATTTTCAGAAAACTTGACAAACTACAATAGAGACAACACTCTGCAATCAGAATATAAAAATATTCAATATTTGATGAAATATGAGCATTTTTACTAAATAATGTATAACTGCGCATGCGCAAGTGTTACCAAAATGTCTTTGGCATAATTTATTAGCCAAATGTATCGAGCTACTCTTATAAAAAGTTTAAGCAAATATCGTGAAAATTCAGAAAGATATCGTCGGTAGAATGAGTTGAATTTCAGTTGCTCTCAAAAATAAACAAAACGATAAGGGGTTTGCTCCAAATTTTTATTTTTGGACCGGACAACAGTATCAGCTTCTCCTTACGCTGATATGAAGTCAATTTGTTGCTGGTCCCCTATTTGCCTTCGGGACTGATCTATATATATATACATGCTCTGAAGTTTCAGGATAATTCGTCAAGTACGAGGGGCGTTCAAATTTGACCTGGGCTTTATTTTTTATAAAATCAGGAAACTACAAAAAAAAAACCCACACACAGCAGTTATTTCTCAAAGAACTCTCCTTGCTGCTCTAAACATTTTTCCAGCGTTTTGGGAACATCTGGATACCGGCTCTGTAGAAATCTTTAGGCCAATGTCGAAAGGGCAGCCTTTTTCACTTGCTCATTGGAGCCGAACCTCTGCCCTCCCAAGAACTCTTTCAATGGTCCAAAAAGATGATAGTCGCAAGGGCAGAAATCCGGGCTGGATGGAGTATGTGGTAAGATGCCCCATTTGAGTTCCGTCAGTGTGTCCATAGTCAGTTTGGGTGTGTGATCTGGCATTGTCTTGCAGAAAACAAAACACCACTGGTAAGGAGTCCTGGTCACTTTTTCCTTATTGCCGACTTCAGGGACATCCTCAAAGACTTGCTATAGTAGGTTGCATTTATGGTTCGACGTTCTTCCAGAAAATCTACCTGAATGATACTCTTAATGTCCCAGAATACAATTGCCATCACTTTCGTTGCCGACGGTATCATCTTGAATTTCTTGGGTCGTGGTGAGTCAGTGTGTCGTCACTCCACGCTCGCACGCTTGCTTTCAGGAGTATGGTGTGATGAATCCATGTCTCGTCGATGGCCACAACACGCCTTAGGGAGCTGTCACCTTCCTGTCATATCGCTGCAGCAGCATGATACAGATTTCCGCCCGGGTGGTTTTGTGATCCTCGGAGAGTTGCTTAGGGACCCATCTGGCACAGATCTTGTTAAATTTCAGCTTATCGTGGATGATGGTCTCCACACTGAAGCTAATTCTCGGACATGAATCCTCCTGAAAGCAGTTGCTGACCTTGCCATATAAGGTTCATTGCCAGTGGATTCTAGCCCTCCTTCAGACTTTTAGCACCAAGCAAAGACGGACGATCGAAACAAACATGACTCGGTAAACTGTCTTTGAAGTCTCTGATGAATTTCAGATGCTTTCATACCTTCTTTGTGAAGAAAGTTGATGATTATTCACTGTTCAACTTTGGTCGACACATCGCTGTCCGCCATTTTATTTAAACAAACAATCGGTTGTCATGGCAACCAGACGAGTGGTGCTGCATTTGCATGACAGGCGATAATTGCCCTCCCAACAATGAAAGTTTAGATTTTTATAATAATGAAATTTATAAAAAATAAAGACCAGGTCAAATTTGAACGTCCCTCGTATTTTTTTAGATATTCGACAAAACGTCTAAAATCGAAATTTAGATTGAGCATCAGTGTATGCTGGTCCACCTTAATCACAGCTTGCACACCGTCTGCGTAGCTTACCCCCCCCCCCCCACGTCTTGATAGATAGCTGCAGGAATTACCTTCCTTGCGTCCATGAGAGTTTGGCTACGGAAGATTGACGATTTGTCTCAGCGCATAATTTATTTATTTATTTATTTATTCAATTTTAAAATTAGTTACACAAACACCTATTCGGGGCCCATATGGCCGAAAGGCCGACAAGTAGGGTCCCCGAAAGGTGAATAAAAAATTATAAGAAAATAAATCACAAATAAATAGGAAAAAACAAAAGTAAAGAAAGCAGATTAAGGAATCATAAGATGGGGTTAGACGAAGAAGAAGAAAAAAAAACGTATAAATAAAACACAGGAAAAACCAAAGGTAATTCAAGAGACAGAATCGTCAAGTTACTAACAGAATATTAAGAAAAGAGATTATTTGTTAACAAGAGTTTAAAAAAAAATTTTTTTTTGAATATAGTACTTGTGGGTGACGAGCGAACCGATTCAGTTTTATTAGTATTGAGAAATAACGAATTAGCTAGATTCCATAAACTTAAGGTAAAAAAAAAATCTGATTGATTTTCAGAATAAGTTTAGAGATAGGTTGGTTTATTAGAAATTTTGGCGTCGACTACTAAGGTCATTTTGCGCCTTTTACACAAGTTCTGTACGCAGCCTGGGACAAACAGAAACATCCATGCCCACGGCGGGATTCGAACCCACGACCAGGCAGACTCGAGAACTAAAAAGCCTACGCCCTAGCCCTCTCGGCCACCTGGCCGGCGCATATAGAATGGAATGAGTGGGAGTTAAAACAACAGGTAAATCATTTATAAATAAATTGAAAAGCAAAGGGGAGAGAATCGAACCTTGAGGGACTCCTAGATTACGAATCAAGGATTGTAAGGAATTTCCATGTACTGTTAAATAATAACGACCGTTAGAAATCAGATCTGCTAACCAGTGGAGTAGAGGGCTATGAATATTAAAAAAAGATGATTGGTTGATTTGTTAGAAATTTTGGCGTCGACTACTAAGGTCATTTTGCGCCTTTTATATAAGTTATATCCGTACACAGCCCAGGACAAACACAAATTTTATCCATGCCGACGGCAGGATTCGAACCCACGACCAAGCGGACTCGAGAACTAGAAAGCCTACGCGGCAGAATCTGCGTTCCATTCTGTTAACTCAAAATAATCTATTAACTCAAATAATAATTCTGGTAACTCAAAATAAGCTGTACTCTAATTCTCCCAGAGATGTTCAATAGGAAAAGTTAAATTTTCTCTTCCATGTAGCCAATATAAACACTGTGTAGCTAACCATCATGTGCCCTAATCTATCAACATTAACACAAGAATATTATTCTTTTTGTTCCTCCTCCATCTCTCATTGCATTTACATTAAAAATATTTAATGAAACTTTTAAAATTCGAAAACAATTAAATAAAAACTTTATTAAGTATACAAGAAATATTTCGGACTATTTAGATGACTTCTTTAGTGACAGTTTTGAGAGCGGCCCACACTTCTTCACCTGTAGGGATGATTCTCTCTTTAGGCACGAGATAACCATACTGAAATTTGTCGGGTAACTCCATAACAAACGAATAAGTGACGTTTAATTTCTCGAAGAACCAATCTGTTGCAGTCCCTCGAGCAGGCCCTGAAACAATAAAAACATGGAGAGTATTTAAAATGGTTGTGCGGTACGCCTTATGGAACTAATGAGGAAAACATTTTAGATCATACAATATCGGAATAAAAGGAAAACACAAATCCACAAAATAAATTTTTAATGACTCAGATGTACATTTCATCGGAATGTCGATCAGAAGAGAAGTCGGTGGAAAAGTCTTTCCGCCCGCAGGAAGATCTCTCCCTGCTTGATATTTTGTCTTTTAAGCCACTCGTGAACGCTACTGATACTGCCTGTTCTTGCTGTATTTGAGATACTCGAAAAGCTTTCCGAACACCCTTTTTTGAAGTTACTTTGGAAGGCTGAGATTGAGTGCAGCAGTCATTTTTGCAGCGTTGTTTTCTTACTCCATGTCCTTTATTCTCTTCAGTCAGTTGATAATCTGGCCCAAGGTAATCTGGCTTATCAGGTAACGTTTTCTTAGAAAATGTATACAGGGTGTATCTATATGTTTGTAACAAAACGCACACCACAATTGACAACTTCAGTCAAAGCGGACTAGCTAAGCGAGCTCCAACAATTTGTTCTTTATGAACTTACTAAGCTCTGACATAATTCAGTATTACTAGCAGCACATGCTCTGACGCAAGAAACTGAAACTTTCCATTTGTTAACTACACTACCTACAATAATGGAACGGATATTACACAGTGCTATTTTATTTAATATTTTGTTGAACCTTCGCGTGCTGAAATTACGTCAGCTACCGATATGGTGTCACGTGGCAGTGGAAGGTAAGTGTGAGAAACAGAAGTAAGAATACGGAAATGTAAATCCAAAACAATAAGATTTATTCAACTAAAGAAAAACATTCTACTTCAGCTTGAAGCATATTCGTTTTTACTACACCAGAAATTCAGTCTAATTTAAAGTACTACTTGAGGGACTACGCTCACCGGATTGATGAAAAGGTAAGTATCATAATGTCGCAGATAATGAAGTACGGCGCTCATCCGGCTAACACAATTCTCAGATACGGGTTCCAAACAAAATTATAGAGATGCCTGGACAACTTATTCGCACTACAGCTCATTCGAAAACAGTTCGTTTTAAAGTTGTGTAATGGGAATTCACATTAGAGATTATAATCACACACACACACTTGTCGAAAGACGGCACTAGGAAAAACTATCAATGACCACCTTACGTCGGAAGCACAGTTACTTTAATAAACGGCAAGGCCTACTTGCCGGTCTACGAAAAATAATGGCCTGACAAACTAAACGCACGGCCATGAAAAATGAAAATAAATCCATCAAACAAACGCTACTTAAACGGTCACTAAACAGTTAGGGCACTTTGAGTCAGCAAAATTCCATTCGTAATAATATGAAGCAATACTATGGGTCAGTTAATATGGTAGAACGGCTATCGCGTAAACTTCTCAAATAAAGTCTGTCCAAAGGTAGCTTATTTGGCTTACCCTTTTTTCCGCTAATATTCAAAGAGTTCGTGCCGAATCGGTCCCTCGATGCATCCCACATCGTCGTTAATAAATCCTCTCAATCCGAAGGGGAAAATTCCGTAGGATGGCGCAATAGTCACAGAAATCCTTTCCTCCGTCGTTAAACGCAATATATTTTCTTCATGAGAGAGATTGAAGAATACCAAGTATTCGAAGTGTAGAGAAAGACTACGGCTGGCGGGAACTGAGATAATTGTATTCTGCACTCTCCTTCCTCGCTCTGGAACATCGCTTTCGTTCACATTAATGTTTTTTCTTATTCTTTTTACAGCTGCCGATCAGATCGCCTGCAATCCATGAATCTCCCCTCTTTCCCACAGGAACCGAACTGTCGTCTCGTCCTCAACTTCCGCTTCATACTTCCGCTCCCGCTCACGGGCGCTTCCATTCCGCTCTTCCGGGTTAATCGCTCCCCGCTTTCTCGCGTCTACCGCCTTCTCTTCTTTCCGAAGAGCCTGAGCCTCCTCATTTGATGTCACGTCCGTTTTTGTCGGGTAAACGTATCTCGTCCTGTGATACGTAAAAACGGACCATGACATATGGTCATACTTACTTCAAGGTTCCGATAAACAACTCCCGATGTTTGTGTCCATCTTGTTGCAAGAGCCTAGTCATGTCAGTAGTGGATTTCGGAACCTTGTGTGCGGCTGCACATTCGTGAATACCGAGTGCAGGCAGTTCCTTCCGCAAAGTGCTGTAATGCATACTGACTCCTGTTGCTTGTTGGAACTCTAATGACCTAGAGTGGTTCTTATGGATTTTATGTATTTCGTGCTTCAACTCCCCTCGGTCGCGTTCAGTGAATTTTGGGGATCGTGCGGAGTGCGTGTTCGGATACCTGTGGTGTTCCATTTCTACACAACATTACTAATAGTTGAAAGTGGTTGCGATAATTTTCCCGAAATTTCACGGAAAAAAACATGCCCGCAAGATGGCTTCCGATTATTACTCCTTTCTAAAAGTCACTAAGCTCGTTTTGTTAACCGTTCTGCACTTACGACAACGTTACTTGAGAAAGTTACCACACATATTCTATAAATCACAGCTATTGATGTGGAATGTCTAACGCGCAAATCGATTTTATGGTATTTATCATATTTCCTGCGGGCACACAAAATTTTTTCTCTTTTATTACAGATTCAGTAATTTACAAGATCCGACAATTAATAAACGAGAATGACGCTACTTTGAACGTGTTGAAGATGTGCAACCGACCACGATAATGCGTGTTTTCGATCTATAAACTATCCTTGTTGCCGTGTGTATAAGTTGCAACAAAGTTGCGCGCGCCTGTATATTCTCGTGCTTCCACCGCACCTAGTCACTAGTTGATGTTCCAATATTAAATATGGAACAAAGAACAAACATTAAGTTTTGATTTAATCTTAGAAAAACCGCTACGGAAACTTACAAGTTGATAAAGCAAGTGTGCGATGATGATGCACTATCTCGTGCACATGTTTTTGAATAGTTCGCGTGATGGCGGAGAGAAACTGAAAGACGACGAACACATTGGACGTCGAAAATTGTTCCAACACAGGGAACGATCGAGAAGATGAGAGAACTTTTGTTAAGTGATCGGCAAATGAACCTGAAAATGATGGAAGAAGTCTTAAACATTAACCTAGAAACAATTCGCCTACCACTGACAGAAGATATGGGCAAAAGAAAAGTGTATGCTCGGTTTGTACCACATTTCTTAACAGATGAGGAAAGAGGAAACAGAGTACCCCGAGCTCACATGCGAGTACTAGCCAGAACGTGTTACGATGTTGACTGCGTAACTTGGAAACTAGTCGTTGAAATTCAATCAAATTTTAACGGTATACAAGTTGTATGTACCCTATTATTCCCCTAAATTTCCTTATCCTAGGTCTTAGAGAACCTGAGTTATTAACTTGTCGATCTTGGTGCTATCATTTTTATTTCTGTTCATATCTCAGTTATCGTTCAAATTCGGACCCAAGTTCATATGAACTTTTTTGCTTAGAATCATCCATACTATCTCCCCTCCAAGTTTATGCATGACGTTCCGGTACACCCTAAATAGAGGACACCAAAAATAATGTTACAGCCGTATTTAGAAGGGTTAAGACAGATGACTTTAAAGCATGTTTCCAAAACTTGTATGAACGCTACAATAAGTGTGTAGCCTCAGAAGGTAACTAATTTGAAAAATAATAAACAGTTTTGCCAGAAATATGTCTTGTATTTATTTAATCGCTCCAGTCTCGTTTATTAATTGTCTCACCTTGTATTTTAAAATTTCCTTTCTCTTATCAATCATGCACTTCTAAATATTTTATATTCATATTAGATTAGATACAAGTTTTTTTTTTAATTTTTTTTTTTTTTTTTTATTTATTTATTTTTTTTTTTACATTTTAGTAATTGTTTCATTTTACTGACCACATACAAAGAACATAAAAGTGATTTGTAGTGCAGGGAATCTTTTATGAGTTATCTATAGTTCTTATCCTTAAAAAGTTTCGGTTGAGATATTTTGGGATATATCATAAAATTTCTCACAAAGGAGAACTTTGCTCATTAAGACTCTCACATCAGCAGCTTTATTTTGTTTTTTAATGTATATTTCGATTCCTATTGGAAATCTCAGAGCAGTTGTAAATAAAAAACTCAAACAAAGGATAATCATCAGCGAGGCAGAACTAATTCGATTATAGCACAGGAAAGAAGACAACAACATAAACTGTAACTCACTTGAAAACCATGTCAAACTGGATCAGAATGATTATAAAGAACAAAGGAAATATTAAAAGCTGTATAGCTTGTATCAATAAAAGAGTTCTATAGAAAAATACGTTTCCTTTTTAAACTACTTGCTTAAGTCTAATAATTTGTACATCTCTGAAAGTTAATTTTTTAACTTACACAAATCTACAGAACCTTGCCCGTATCCATACGAAGTCCCGTTTACTGCTTCCATTGCTTCAGCGGCCTTTTTTGCCATCTTTTCCTGAAATTATTATCAAGATAAAAATAGTTAGCAAAAATAGTTAATCTTACTTTTATAAGGGTGTTATCAGTATATTTCTATAATTTATATAAATTTTCAACTTTACAGTCATGAGAGAGCAATTTCTGCATGCTGCAACCGGAAACATTTGAAATAAAGTGAAACAAGGAAAAGAAAAAAAATGATCCAAAAATAGCAGAAAAAGACCGCACGATGCGGTTGTCATAGAAATACACAGTAAAACATAGGATTTTTTAATAATGAAAATTTTTATTGCCAAAATTGTATTTGTCACAGATAGGTGGCGCGTAGCGGGCCGTCGCTCTAAAGCCTTATCTAGTGCTTTACATCGCTCCTTAAACGTGTAAGACTGCGAACATGATCAATCTGAATAGCTACCAAGGTCTCCAGACCTTACACCTTATGACTTTTGGTTATAGAGTTATTTGAAGCCGCATGTGTACAGAGGTCGGCCGACGTCATTAGCCATGCTGAATAAAGTTATTTGCAAATAATGTAACAGATCACAGCTGAAACCCTTTTCAATACATGATCTACGATATCTGACGGCAGGCCTGAGGAGACGGGGGGAGGGTTCAGCTGGTACATTGTTCCGGAGCCCATAGAGCTCAAAGGAGCTCAAAGGGGGTCCAAGGAATTCAAAGGGGGCTCATGAAGGGAAAAATTATTAAAGGCTGCACCGGTACCCTCGTAATGACGGACATCGGCGGCTCTGAAATGACGGACCTCGTAATTCTAGCTACGTTGCGAAATGTGCGGCGCCACTGTACAAATGATAATTCTAGCAGAAATATCGAATATGTATCTGTACGTTCAATAATTTCACAGATTAAGAACCGGGTTGTGGTGATTTACATAAATAGTGTAATCAGCCAAGAGAAGGGAGTAAATGGAGACCATTTTGTCAACATGACAGGCTATAAATTCGTCTGGTTTTTAAGAAAAATAAATTAAGCAACGAATCAAAAAAAAATATAAATAAATATAGGCTTAAAAACTTACAATCAGATCATAATTCCTTGGTTTTTCTTTTGTATGAAGGTAAGGTAAAACCAAATAATTTAAATAACTATGGACGGCGATGTATGCCTTGATGCGTGATTTTAGCGGAGTTACAAGTTCCTTGAGGGCGAGGGTCTCGGATTCAGAGAAAGGGTGTGCGCCTCCGTAATAGTTTGTGCAGATTCCTGCCGTTGAGGAATTAAACGAGTCGTAACCTGCGCCAGTGAAAAATTGGCTTAAGTAAAATGCCAGAATATAAGGAGCAAATACAGGGTGAGTGCAAAGTCATTATCTCATAAAGAAATATAATGAAAAAAAACTATATCAGATAGATACATACATACGGTTTTTTGTAATACAGTCCGTCCCAAATGTTTATAGACATCAATACAATTCATGTATCAAAGGAACAAAAAGAAATACGACTGTGTTCAAATAGATTTATTATTAAACACATACAACATGTATTTAACCAAAAGAGCAATGACAATAAACTTACATTAGCGTATTGTTATAGCAAATAAATGAAAAGAGCACTGTCCCAAAAATATATAGAATGCATGGGAATCTCAAATTTACAAGAAAACACTTGGTTCTCAAAAGCATATCGATTTTCCGTTGTTTCGTATGACATCATATACACGATTTTCCAAAGAAAGAATCAAAGTTTGTAACGTTTTAGGATCTAAATTGTACCAAGTATACTGGATTGATGTCTTGAGTTCATTGAAAGACGAATAAAAACTGCCCGAGATAAAATGCCCCACACGTTCTCAATGGGATTTAGGTCAGGACTCATCGGTGGCCAGTCAAGAACAGATACATTTTTTCTGTTTAGATAGTCTTTTGTAGCATTGGATGCGTTATCGTGCTGAAAAATCCAGTTATTTCCTCCCAAAATTTCACCTAACGGAATCAAATGACTTTGTAGTGTCTCTATATATTTTTCTGAGTTTTATCGTCCAACTAAAAATGCCAAGGACGCTTGACCATTATATGAAAAGGTCGCCCATATCATCACCGATCCACCACCTTGTTGTCTGCTAAAAAATGTTCGGGGCTCTTTCCTTAAATCATGCCAGTAGCTTGCATATCCATCAGGACCATCCAGATTCCATTTCTCTTCATCACTGAACATCACACTCAGCCATTTATCCCCATATGACATGTGCTAACGAGCCCACTGCGACCTTTAGTGAAGCTTTGTGAGTGGCGGTTTAGGTCTCATTTTCTTGTAAATAAGGTAACCAGCTTCTTTAATACGTCTGTGAACTGTATTCTTTGATATATGCAAATGTGAACTAACAGTGATGTTACGTATGGACATTTTCTGGGAGGAAGCCATTCTCAGTATCCGTCTATCATCACGAGAGCTTGTCACACGTGGTCTTCCTGAACGATGTTTTGGTTGGTGTGGCTCTCTACGAGCTAGAACTCGGTAAATAATACTTTTAGAACGGTTTAATGCATTGGAAATGTCATGAACAGATTCACCCTGCGATTTTAAGCTGAATATTCTGGCAACCTCATCAGCTGTTAGGTGGGAAGCTCTAGGCATTTCGTTGATGAGTAAAATGTCGCTCTTGAGCCATTTCACAGCGTATTTACACACCCTAAACCTTACATCATGACTAAATATTTACAAATTGCATAAATTATGTTGTTATATAAACTTTTGGGAGACAGCATTTTCAATGGTTATCATAAACATTTTCAATGCTTTTGTGAAAAGTAAATTTTTTGTCATGTTTGCGTATTATCAACTTGCACATGCTTTCATTCAAAACCCAAAAACTTTCCATGACATCATTGACGTCTTAGTGACGTAATCAGCAAAACATTGATGTCTATAAACTTTCGGGACGGACTGTATGATCTCCTAACCACAATAGAAGCCGAAGCGATGTAGGTGACGCATATTGAAAGTGGCGTCTATGAGAGAGAGAGAGAGAAAGGAAGCTCAATGCATTCTTTGGATTCATGAGACGAAATCACTGGTTAGCATGCAGAGGGATTTAGAAGCTAGTATAAAGGTGACCCTCTTAATGTTAAGAGCATCAAACGTTAGTATGGGTCTAATATGAGTGACAACACACGGAGGCTACCCGTGAAGCCTTTCAACGAAGTCCACAAAAATCAACTCGTCGGGCCTCAAGGGAATTTGGCGTACCTCAGAGTAAAGTTCTACACAAGAGGCTTCGTTTACATGCTTATAAGGCGCAAATCGTTCTAGCCTTGCAACCAAACGACCGCTTCCGCCCTCAAGCCTATGGTGTGGAGATTCTCGACCGCATTGATAACGATAATGAATATCTTCAACGCGTGTGCTTTTCGGATGAGGTCACTTTTAACGTATCCGGTAAGGTGAATGAACACAATGTTCGGATATGGGGATCTGAAAACCCGCATATAGTGGTCGAACGCGAAAGGGAGAGTCCCAAGTTAATGTTTGGTGTGGCCTAATGCATAATGTTATTGGATCTTTGTTTTTTGTTTGACTCCTTCATTACAGGGCCAGTTTATTTGGACATGCTGCTGTGCTATGTAGCGCCTCAATTACAGGAGTACCAACCATGGATAATTTATCAATAGGAAGGTACCCCACCGCATTATCAGTTTGTGAATTCCTCGATTCAACGTTTCTCAGCCTACTGTGTGGAAGAGATGGTCCTACAGCATGGGCCTCACGTTCTCCGAACATAACACCCTTAGACTTTTTCCTTTGGAGATATGTTAAGGATAAAGTGTTTGCGAACACATTAAAGCTAAGAATAATGGATGCGACATTGACGGTAACAGAAGACATACTGGCGAATACGCTGTGAGAAATTGAATGTCGTCTAGATGTTCTCAGTGCTACGAAAAGGTGCACATGTTGAAGTGTACTAACAATGCGAATAAAAACTTTGAGATACATAATACAAAAAAACTTGTGTATCTAATTGAGACAGGTTTCTTATTAATTTTCTTTAAAAGATAAAAGGCCTTTGGCTCACCTTGTATAAAGCCCAGAAAAAGAATTATTGCAAATTTTTTATTTACCAACATCGTAGTTTCTGTTTAAATCGACGCCGTAACAACGATCGCTAGTCGATGATTCGTTGAAGAACACAGGGCGACGGTTCTTCCTCCAAGTACGATCCTAACAGAGGGAAAACAAATCATATAACTGTATTGACTTGAACTCATAATTTTATCGTTTAGTTTATCCATTATGTTGAGAATTAATCTTGTTTAATCATCCAACATTAAGTTTCAAAGAATCGGCTATGGACAGTGGCCATAAAATAAATCCACAGTGGGCGTGCGTTATTAATATATACTCAGTAGCTATTTATGCATAACCCCTTTAGGTTATTCCGCGAGAAACCCTTACCCTAAGTCATTAGCGAGAAAGCTTTACACTTTGTGGTTAAAACATTAGAGATAGTGGCGATAGGAAGTTTTCCTTGGTATCCCACTCGCCCTCCACAAATTGGAACACCCGGACAAATCTTACGCAGTGATATAGGAGTGATATCTATGCTTTCTACAAGAGCTTAGAAACGATGACCATGGGTAAATGCGATAATCGTCCCAGTGTTTAACGCATGATAGATTGATTTAATTTATCGTCCAACTTATAACAACCCTATAGTTTATAAGGGTATACCGCGAGCATACCAACGACGGCATAAAAACACTCATCGGGCAAATCATGGCTGCCCAAAAGTATTGATGAACTCAGATGCACTCAGATCCAATTTGAAATTAGCACGGAAGCCGTGCTCTATTCGCACACTGATGACTTTCCCGTAATTGGATATTGCAATTAGCCAAAATGCATAGCTATGGCCATCTAAAGAATAGTATCGAATTGTATGATTGTATGTTTGGATATATGTTTTTATCAGTTGTACCGACCATGAGGAAAGACTATATAAGACGTCTCGCTCATCTGGGAGTTTTGGTTCTGATTTGTTTGGAGAGCGTTTTTTTGAGACAGCTTAGAACTTTTATTGTTTTTAGAGAGGCCTTTAAACGCTGCATATTACCAAAATGTATAGGTTGGTTTTTTTACACCTCTTCCTGGCTTTTGCACACCCCACAGGTGATGGCCAATTTTAACAAGATAATGCGTCTTCCTACCGGGCAATGATTCAACAAGCCTGACTGGAGCTTCGACTGAAAGTGGTGAACAAATTCAAGAAATTCCAGCTTTTGTCTTTTTGTTGTGTGATAAAACATTTTCTTGATAGTACAGAATGCTAAATACATACAATAAGCAAGAAGGCGATGAAGTTAATGCACGAGATGATTTAGGCAATACCGATATCTAAGTCAATTCTCCGGCGTGCAAAGACTGCTTTTCGTACAAGCAGAGAACCAAAATACCATCAGAGTTCATCTCTAATGTTTTGTTCAGTCAGTATATTTACTCCGAAAATGGAGTGCATTCTCTATTGTCACTTATTCCTCTTGGACGTATATGACATTATGACATCACTAGCGGCGTCCTTTCGTTCCGGGATGTCAGAAATTAAGGACGAGCATCGTCCGAAATTTAATGACAGTAAATGCGAAAAAGGAAGGAAGAAAGAAAAGAGAAGAAGAACGGAGCGAAAGCGCTATAGTGAGAGAGCACCCCCGCTTAGAATAGGTGAAGACGGAAGAAACCAAGAGGAGAGGAAGAGAGCGAAAAGGGGAGGAAGGAAGAAAGAAGGAAAAATTCAGGGAGAACGAATTTGGACCCGATCGAGTGCGGATCGGAAAAAGGTGCTAAAGAATAAGAAGAATGATGATGGATTAAGCGAGGGGAAGAAGAACTCCACGAATGAGTCCCAGGAAAGGAGTTATCGAGAACGAAGGACTAGAGAGTTTATGAATTGGTGCGGGAGAAGGAAGCAAACGAGAGAAAACGATACTGACGAACGCAGGAGAGCAAGGGCGATAGAGACGACTCCAGTGCATGTGACGGAGGAATCCCAAGCCGACTCCACGGACGACTCCGCGGAGGAATCCCGAGCCGAGGAGAGCTCTACAGAAGAAATTTCGACGGAGCCTAATTGCGAGCGAGCAGCATTGCGCGAACTGGCGCCAGCTTCCGCGTTTTGCCTTGCTTGCGCGGAGTCACGTGCCTGCCGACGTTCAAATGAGTGTGAGCCCAGTTTATGCATTTACTAAATAGTTGATAATAACTCTTTGTGCTTTTAATGTTAAGAAACTTAACTATGTAAGGGTTTTGAGCAAAGACAACATTCCGGCATTATGAACGACACGTCTTAATTAGTTCTATTGCTTCTAATATGTATCTCATTTTATTCCGTGCTTATATCAGCCGTTCTTTGTTCCCGAGCCTCTCTCTGGCGTATCAACGACAGCGACCTATTCCCGTCGGATTGCCGACTTGTCCCTCAAGCCACGCCACATTTCCAGTAGGACTGCCGTCCGACGTATGTAATACTCCATAGAAAAGTAAGTGATTAACTTTATCTTAGTAAATTAATCTGGCAACTAAAGGCACCACCGGCGTTCTTCGTTTACCACGTTTCATCGCGGTTCTAATTCTGCTCCTTTGTGTCTTCTCGGTAGGAAGGAGGCCCCACCCTCCTCATGGTGGACATAGGACCGTTCGTGGTTCCATGAGAAACGCATACGAGGTCAACGCAAGTGATTCGGTGGCCCGCGACGTAGCGTCTACAGAATTTCTGAACGTTTCGTACTTTGTAATTAGTCATGATAAAGAATATGTGATAATAAGTAATCTAATACCATTATTCAGCCTTACATTGATTCTGTGTAAAGTACTCTTTGTTATAGCATTAAAACTTTGTTGAATTTACAAACGCCTCCCTCTTACTCTGCTGTCACATCACAGAGGCTTGCAGGAAAGCCGTGACACGGGAATAATCCTACCTACAAGCGTTCGACATCTCTTTGGAGAAAATCTATTAGCACATTTTTGAATTGCCTGCATGCATTATCCTACAATAAGAAACGGTAGAGCAGACTCTTTCGAAGAAAGTAATTCTGTACATTGTCTGAAGAACAGAACACGATTGGTTTCCTCAAGTGGGTCTTCGATACCAAGAATAGACTGACATTGTTGTAACTGAAATTATCTCAGCCCTTTTCTAGTATACGAAGATATGGATATTTCTAGCCATTCAACCTTCCGAATTTGATAGAGTTCAGCAGTTGACCTAGCTGCTTGCCTGAGCCTTACTCTACGTTCCAATTTGTCCCACAAATCTTCCATAAGATTCAGAACAGAGCTTGTCAGATATCCATCCATGTGCCCTGTCTTGACAGAGGTCGTCTTGGAAAACACATTCCTTGTTTCAAGGATTCTAGAGTAAAAAAGTGCTCGATTTTCAAAAAATTTTCATGTACTCATCAGATTTCATCTTTCCATGAATCACATGCAAGGACCCGAAGCCAAATCACAGAAACAGGCTCAAGAAATGAAATGAGTTCGCTACCACTCATAGTGGGAAGATACTTTCAACTAAAAAAAGAGTTTCTGGCATTCGCCGGTCCCAAACAAATCGGACTGCTACAGAGTTTAACGGGATTGTTTCTCTATAAGAAAATTCATTAATTCTGTACCCTGTTCCAAATACCTCTGGAGTCTGGTTGCTTGGTTAGATGGTAGAATTTTTAATTTTTATACCGTTATGAATATTACCGTCTTGCAATGTAACCCTGGATATCCTTGGAACTCAATACTGAAGTTGTGGATAGATTTTTTCGCGGTTTTTACGCATCTGATACTTCGTATTGGGTGAGTCTTGTAGGACTCTGGCGTACGGCATTCGTGTTCCATTTGACCTTGGATATTATAGTTTATCCGAAATTTTCCGAATAAGCATGCCAACATTGTAAAACAGTTATTTCAAAGTCATAAGTTCTGTTCTTCATTCCATTTTACGTTCAAAACATATGAAATGAACTTACAAACGGAGTTATCAGTTTTGAAAAACTCAATCTAGAAGGACCATTTGCTGCTTTGCTATTCCTGGGACTTAATCACATGATAATTTTCTTATTTTCTCCTCATAGACGATAAAGATATAGATTATCCTATATCGTTGGTTTGCTTAGACTTTTATCGTTAATTAACTATTAAGTTATATTTTAGTTTGTGCCCACAGCGATGTTTCTCGGCGTTTTGCGGTTTTTGTCGACTTTACGATTTCGCGTGATACTCTGTACGTTATTATTGTTTCTCTTGAACGTTTATACTCTTAAACCACACTTAAAAATTTTTAGAACATGCGCACTGTCGAAGTAGGATGAGAATTTTTAATATGTGCCCACTCACATTCTAGGCTCTTTAATTTTAGAATGTGCCCTTCCTCAACTTGCGGTGTGAAATTTTAGAATGTGCCCAATGCCGAATTATTGTCTGCAGTTTTAGAATGTGCTGAAAGTAGAAACATCTTTGGAAATTTTATAATATTGCTATTGACGAATGCCTCTACGTTTTTTAAATGTGTTTTTTTTTTTAATGTGTGGTATTTATAAATTGATTGAAATTTTCTTGTGGGATATTCTTATGTGTTTTAATTTCAGATTTTTGCTTAATCTATGTCGTATTTGATACGTGTTTTTTTTGGGGGGGGGGGGGTTAATATTATTATTATGTATTTTTTCCACGAAGTTTTTTTTGTGTTTGCGGCGGCTGTCCTTTTTAGTCAAGTTTTTTTTCGCGACGTTTTGCGTTTTTTCACGGCATTTTTATCGGCTTTGCGATTTTTCTTTTGCAAGCTGTGGGACAAAGTTAATACCCAATGAATTATGGATATTAAAACAACCTGAAGAATCGTACTTCTATGCACTAGATATCAATGCCAGCTTCATTTATGATTAATCACGTAATCAATGTTTAATTAAGAAATTTATGGATAAAATGATTTCAAGAAAAATCTTTTAGAAGTTTTATATTCAGATGAGGGATTCCTCTGCAAATTAAAAGTTCACTAAGAAACCGTTTGATAATAAAAAGATGAAGAGAGACTAATGCAGTTTTAAAGTATATGGTCCGATTAAAATATCAGTTCTGTCATTGCAAATGACTAATTTTCATAATCCATCTAAATATCGCCGATTCCTATTAAGAAACAAGCCACTCAATTTTGCTATTAAGCAGTCGGCTGAGTTGTTTTGTTTTATTAAGAATTTAGATTTAAATTTTTACGACTTACTCAAATGTAGTTAATAAACCAATAAAAAAAATTAATTTCGACAAAATTCATTAAGATATATTGGCGACTTGAATGTACAGGGTCTTTATAATTAAAGTTACATTTTGACATGGCCATAAAAAAAAACTACTGGACCAAAAGCTATAAT
This sequence comes from Rhysida immarginata, assembly GCA_023313115.1. Lineage (NCBI taxonomy): Eukaryota > Metazoa > Arthropoda > Chilopoda > Scolopendromorpha > Scolopendridae > Rhysida > Rhysida immarginata. The sequence goes on from JAHWFO010013952.1 coordinate 649,703, forward strand.
ACTTGGTAATATTATACAAGAGGGCATGGGAAGTTCTTCTTCTTCTTCTTCTTCTTCTTACACAGCCCTCATCCCTCTTTAGTAACGGGGACTAGCTGATTTGTATAGAGAGGTTAGGCAGTCAGTAAGATGTCGCTAACAACAGTCAAACGCTAATTAAAGGGCCAATTATTCTTCCAAATAATCCAGTTCCTTTTAGATAGCAAATAAGAAGTCGCACAATAACTCTTTTGAGACTATTTTTCATAAACGTTGAAAGAAGAATATTTCCCAATGACGCTTCAACACCGTGTCTTCCAAGGCTACCCACAAATAGATCTCTTTTCTCCCGATAGATGGGGCAATCAAGAATAACGTGCTTCACAGTCTCTTCCTCACCGCACCGACACTTATTTGTTTGAACTATATTTATTTTGTGAAGAAAGCTATATAGAGGCACATGGCCACTTCTTAATCTAAAAAGTATCGTTCTTTGAATTGAAGACAACCAGCTAGGGGCAAGCAGCTTTGCGCTAACAATGTTAGGGAATAATGCCTTATAGTGAGCACCCCTGGTTTCCGTGGCCCAGCTCTCATTCCATAGCTTAAAGGCACATTTCCGTGTAAGTTTTGCAAGAACTTTGGAGTCAATACAGGTAGACATAAAAGGTTTTTTCCCCACCCTACCCCAGTAAGCTAATTTATCTGCCATTTCATTCCCTCTAATTCCTCTGTGACCAGGGACCCATATAAACTGGACACAGTAGCCACTCGAGTAAAGATAATAAATGAGCTCTATAACGTAACCCAGCATTTCTCTAAAGAACCACCTGTCATTAAACAAGGCGTTGCAAATAGAAGCAATCCCACTCTTAGAGTCCGACAGTATCAAATATTTACCAGCAGGGGACGACGAAATCAATACTAAAGACTTATAAATGGCTATAAGCTCCAGCTGATAGGAACTGACAGCCGGGGAAACCTTCATTGAGATTATACTCTGGTTCCTAGCATAAACTCCAATACCTCCACAATCACTAGAAGGAGATAACGAAGCATCCGAATAGATTTTCTGGAAGTCCGAAAAATACTCCCTTAAATAGTCGTTAAATTGAGCATTACTAATTTCATTTACCGGAGATGAAATAAGCCAGTCTGGGGGGACATTAATAGCATCAATAGTATCATTAGTCCATTTATGTTTGATTATTTTGAATTCACCTATCCTTAGACGGTCGCAACCAAATTTCCTCAGTAAATGAGAAGCGAGGTTACGTAGACGTGTCGATTTTAACGTAGACAAACAACAATCTACGAAGGAATCCCCTTCTGCTGATCTATAGGAAGATTGACAGAGCGAGAATAATTGGTTAATTGCACTTATTTCCCATCTAAGAGAGGGTGGTAGAAGACCTGCCTCAATATAAAGTAAAGGGCACGGAGACGATCTGGTGGCACGAAGGCACCCTCTTAGTAATTTCCTTTCCTCAATCTCTAATGGGGACACACTAGAACATGAGGCAATCAAAAGGAATAACGCCGAAAGGTCTATTGCTTTAATGATTGAACTGGTTAGGATAACAACTTCACCCCAGGGGGGACCCCACTTCGCTTTTTTAACCAAATTGAGGCGAGCAAAACCTTTCATAATATTACCCCTCAGTGCTGCAACGTGCTTCTTCCAATTCAACCTGTTATCTATAGTAACCCCAAGAAATTTATGTACATTCCTATAAGGAAGTCTGGTTCCCTGTAGAAAAACGTTAAGCAAGGGGGGACGCCCACCTTTAACTATGCTCATTACTACTGATTTATCCGGGGAGAAAGAGATGCAATTATTTTTGCCCCATATCTCAAGGTGATCACATACCTCTTGCAAAGTTTCCCGAACTTCTGGCACTGATTTGCTTGCAAACCAAAAAGCAATGTCGTCAGCAAAGATGCTTCTACCTATGTTCAGCGGAAGTGACGAAAAAATGTCTCTTGTAAAAATGTTAAAAAGAGTAGGACTTAAAATCGACCCCTGGGGAAGGCCTTTTCTCATGACTGTCCAAGAGGAACCACCCGGGTACCGTATCCCAACTTGTCTATTCTTAAGAAAAGCATTTATCCCAGTCTCTTTGGAACTCGTATATCAATTAATTTATTCGAGAGTATTTCATGAGATACTGAATCAAAGGCCTTATTTATGTCCAAAAAAACAATTCCGATACATTCATTTTTCTCTTTTGCAAGAAGAATATCGTCCACTAAACGAATGACCGAAAAAATGTGATTTCGTCCCTTCCGAAAACCTAGACAAAACTCCGAAAGTAACTGATTAGATTCCAGGTAATGTTGTAATCTGTTATTCACTAAACGTTCCATAACTTTGATCATACATGATGTCAAAGCTATTGGTCTGTAACTAGATGACAACGAAGGTGACTTATTTGGCTTAAGAACCGGATGAATCAGAGATCTTTTCCATTTACCTGGTATAATTCCAGTCTCCCAGGAAGAGTTGAAGGCATGGGAAGTTCATACTCACCAAAAAAAAAAAATTAGTTCAAAAGGTCACCACCAGCATGGAATGGCGCTCTATGCAATATTCGTATACGAAATTAGACACGAAGACACAGGCTAACAAGTCTTTAATCGTTACTAAAATTAGTTATATGACTAAAATTATTTTTAGTAACTGTTATAGGTAGCAGAGTGTGGTTTATTTAGCAGACCAACAAAAAT
>JAHWFO010013952.1:652418-681046 GCA_023313115.1 Rhysida immarginata
CGTAATAATACTGTCTAGATTAACATCGGAAAATTGTCCTCTCAACACTCTCCCTCAATTTTACGATAGTTGAATTGAGTGACTCCCAATCCTATTGTACATTGATTGTGCTTTGGTCCAGATAAAGGTTTCGTAAAGATATCTGCAATCATCATTTCCGTAGGTAAATACTCCAATTCCACAGGTTGGTTTTGCAATACTTCACGAACAAAATGGTATCGTACATCTATATGTTTGGACCTGGAATGATAAATAGGATTCCGCGCAAGTTTATGGGCTCCTTGGTTATCGTTATAGATGACTATTTTCGATGATTTTTCAAAACCCAATTCCTTGAGGAATTTAATTAAATAGACTGCTTCCTTAGCCGCTTCGGATATGCTCATGTATTCAGCTTCGGTAGAGGATAAAGCTACTGAGCGTTGCTTCTGTGACGCCCACGTAATGGCTGCGCCATTTAATATGAAACAAAATCCTGTGAATGAATGTCTATCTGCAATATTACTTCCCCAATCTGCGTCGACATATCCAGTCAAATCTCCTCCTTCATTGGTGAAAGCTAATCCGTAATCAATTGTACCTTTCAGGTAACGAAGTATTCTTTTGGCTGCTGTCCAATGTTCATTTCCATACGAATTATTAAATTGGCTCAATAAACTAACTGTATGAGCAATGTCTGGTCTGGTTCCAACCGCTATATACATAAGTGCTCCGACGAGTGACTTGAAAGGAAGGTTTCCGATATTTTCGTCGTTGGTTTCCTTATGTTCCAATTTTAAACCAGCTGCCATCGGAGTACGTGCAGTTTTACATTCCACCATACCATATTTTTCGAGTATTTCACGAATATAACCTTCTTGTGTCAAGAATAGTCCATTTTCAATTTGTCGAATTTCAATTCCAAGAATCATCTTTGGCTTTCCAAGGTTTCTGACTTTTAAGTGTTCAGATAGTCCTTTAATAATGAAATCTGCTCTCCCTTGATCTTTTGAGATTATGAGAATATCATCGACATAAACTAGCACAAATAAGTCCATATTGTTTTTGTTAGTATATATACAAGGATCTGACTGCGTTGAATTCAATCCGAGTTCATTCAAAATTGTGTTCAGTTTTGAATTCCACATACGACCTGCTTGTCGCAATCCATATAAAGCCTTCTTCAATTTACAGACTTTATGATCACCTCGTAAATTTTGCAGCATAACCCTTGCTTTATGTTTCAAATTATCATTCTTCTCTTCTTGAGTCATTCTTTGAAGCATTTTTGATAACAGCTCTGGTTTCTGCATATATATTTCTGCATCGATATCACCGTTTAAATATGCTGTACATACATCTAATTGAGTGATCTTCATCCCTTTTTCCACAGATAAAGCTAGTAATGTTCTAAGAGAACTCAATCTCGCTACGGGTGCGAACGTTTCTTGGAAATCTACACCGGGTCGTTGAGAAAACCCCTTCGCAACAACTCTTGCCTTACGTCGCTGTAGAGTGCCGTCAGAATTAAATTTGTTGCATAGAACTGTTCTACATCCTATGATTTTAGCTTTTTCTGGTTCATCAACTATATCCCAAGTATCATTTTCGATAAGAGACTTCATTTCAGAGTAAATTGCTTCTTCCCATTCAGCCTTATTCGGCCCAGAAATGGCTTCTAAAAATGTGATTTCAGAAGAATACATCGTAGTTTCATCCTCATCAGATTTTTCTTTGCATTCACTCTGTCTGTCATCATCCATTAAATTATCATGTTGATCATTATCAGAGATTGCACGCACAGGAACCATATTATATTGTTTTCTAGGACGTCCACGTCTACCAGTTAAAACTTTGCGTGGTCTCCCTGGACCTCTCTTTAATTGTGCCTCTTCGTCAACAATTGAATCTTCTTGGTGTGTGTCATGTGGAATATGTTCAGCAACAGGAGAAGTTCGATTTGGTCCGATGTCTGTTGTTTTTGATTGATTTGAAGCATTGTCATCATCCAATAAGTTAAACCGTCCGTTTTTTGTTTGGGGTGTAAGGATGTCCTTTTCCTCGTCGTTACATTGGAATTCGTTCAGGAATCTAACATCTCTTGTGATCCTTAACCGTTTTTCACTGGGAACCCATATTCTGTAAGCTTTTGATTCATTCGAATAGCCCACAAATATACCTTCGAGACCTCTGGGTTGGAATTTGTCTTTATTGGGCGACTTATCCAGAAAATAAACTTTGGATCCAAATGTTCTAAAATGTTTTACATCGGGCTTCTTTCCTGTCCATTTCTCGTACGGTGTGCCTTGATCTAAACTCGTTGTAATACATCTGTTCCGTATATAATTGGCTGTTAGAATGGCCTCAGCCCATAAAGAAGGTGGAAGTTTAGACTGCTGGAGCATGCAACGTGCTGATTCTACAAGGGTACGATTACGACGTTCAGCCACTCCATTCTGTTGTGGTGTGTATGTTGTAGTTAGTCGACGTCGAATTCCAGAGTTCCTTAAAATTGTATCCATTTCTTGATTACAATATTCTCGACCATTGTCTGACTGTAGAGCTTTAATTCTTCGACCTGTCTCTGTCTCAACAAGATTCTTATATTCAACAAATTTTGATGCCACTTCATATTTATTTTTCAAGAAATAAACATGACAATAACGACTATGATCATCAGTCAATGTCATAAAATATTTAGCTCCACCTTGAGATTCTATACGCATTGGACCACACAAATCTGAATGCACAATATCCAAACAATTTTGTGATATTTCAGTTCTCGTTGGGAACGGTAAACATGTTAATTTGCTTGTTAAACAAGTTTCACATGGCTTTATATCTTTAACATTTTTTAAATGTAAATTGTTGACATCTTTGTTTTTTGACATTAGAATCAAGTCCTTGTAATTTAGATGACCAAAGCGCTCGTGCCATATTTTTGCATCAAGTTGCTGATTTTTTGAAGTAATGTATACTTGTTCATGTTTTTCTTCCAAGTAAAATAAATCTCCTTTACGATGAGCAACCAGTCTTACAAAGCCCTGAGAATCCTTTACTTCAGCACTGTTTTTCTTAAAAGTAACTTCATGGCCTTTGTCCACGATTTTTGCAACGGATATGAGATTTACTCTAAGATCTGGAACATATAAGGCATTTTTTAACGTTAACAGTTTCCAGTAGTCTTCATTATCCCTATTTAAGGTTGAAATTTCAACGTCCCCTTTTGCTTTAACTTCAGTAGTTGCTTTATTAGCTAATTTAAGTTCACTGTCTACTTCAGTTGATTGGATAAATAATTTATCATTATTGCACATATGTGAAGTACAACCACTGTCTAAGCACCAATTTCCAGGACTGTTTTGTTCATTCCAGATGCATAAAGCTTCATGCGAGTTATCTATGAAATTCGCATTGGCATTAACTTTTGCTTTTGAAAAACAATTGGCTGCCTTATGTCCCACTTTACCACAGTAGTTACATTTATATTTAATTTTTGGTATATTTGATCTTCTCTTACAGCTTTCTTTATTTCTGCTTGTATCATAGTTTGAAGAATTACGGTTTTTAGGATTAATTGGGAAATCTTTAACAATCAACGCATTGTTTCCATTATTAGACGAGCCTGCACTCCGTGCATCATATTCCTCAGCAATTTTTATTCTTAGAGTGTCTATACTCGGTAATTCGTCACGGGATTCTATTGCGCAACGAAAATTCTCATAGTTATTTGGTAGACTGTGCAATAACATAATGGTTAACATATCACCATCTAATTTAACGTTCATGTCACGAAGTTTATCCACTGTATCAAAGAAAGTTAATAAATGCTCTCGAACATCACCATTATTTTCTAATTTGCATTGTAAAAGCTTCTTTAATAAGTTAGATTTACGGGCTGGCCCTTTGGATGCAAATATTGATTTTAATTTTTCCCAAACGTCTTTAGAAGTATCGCAACCACGAATTAATTTTAATTCCGATGGACTAATGGATAATATAATGTCAGACTTAGCTTTACGATCTTCTTTTATCCATAGCAGTTGTGCCTCTTGTGACGCCAGAAGATCCTGTCCTTCACCTTGAATTTTGGGTTTTGCTTCTTCTCCGCAAACATACTTCCAAGTGTCATTCTTCACAAGTAATGCTTCGGCTTGAATGCACCATGTATCATAGTTATGGCGCGTCAGCAGTTCCAGCCTCGTTGAATTCACGATGCTTGTCATATTGCTTCTTCAACAGCCGTTAAGTTATTTGACGTAAACGATTATCGTTCTTTATATGATATCTCCGCAGTGGAAGCGTGCTGGGCCCATAACCTGTTATAGGTAGCAGAGTGTGGTTTATTTAGCAGACCAACAAAAATAGGCTTTTTACATTGAGAAGATGCATTCGATGTTTTTATTTAAGTAATTAATTAATACGGACAACAGTGAGTTTGCATGCTTAAGAGTAACAATATATTAAACAATGTAAACATCCATTCAGTAAATATAAAGAAAACATGTCATGAATGACGTAATAATACTGTCTAGATTAACATCGGAAAATTGTCCTCTCAACAGTAACGATTAAAGACTTGTTAACCTGTGTCATCGTGTCTAATTTCGTATACGAATATTGCATAGAGCGCCATTCCATGCTGGTGGTGACCTTTTGAACTAATTTTTTTTTTGGTGGGTATGAACTTCCCATGCCCTCTTGTATAATATTACCAAATATTATAGCTTTTGTTCCAGTAGTTTTTTTTATGGCCATGTCAAAATGTAACTTTAATTATAAAGACCCTGTATATTTAAAAAAAATTCTTTAAACTTAAAATTTATTTCCAAATAGTAAATGTAAACAGACCTTAGTCCATGTATACATGTAGCCATCGGGATTTAGAAGTGGAACTATTAACCAATCAAAGTTCTCCAATAAATCTTCATCAGTACCATTGTTTTCAATCATCTAAACAAAATCAAAGAAAAGAAATAATTAAAAATTCAAAATCTATCAAATAACTTTTATTTATGCACGTGCAAGTTTTAAATAGAAGAATTTATTCGAATTTCATTCGTTTATTACACCTTCAGGATAAGCTTCAAAAATTGGCTTGTAAATTTCCGTCGCACGAATACGTATTTGCGTTTATTACTGATCGCACTTTATAAATGTACTTTACAGGATTTTCGATTTTCATGTACATTGTAAACAAACACAGCAAGACGATGAGCTTGATTTGTAGCTGTAGCCCGCTTGATTTCTGGATGCACCTCGCAAAAAGATTATTCAAAAAAGTAGAGAGCTTGAACCCATCGCATATACATGGTCGAGTCACATTATTATGACCAATTCCTACGTTTGTGTTCGGGGTTGCCCAACCGAGGAAGTATGTCACGTATTGGGAATTGTTTAGGTGACTATATAAGGTAGGTTTCCACTATGTTAAAAACATATCACTCATTGCTGCAATGGGTAAGAAACGTGATTTAACAGATCTGGAAAAGGGGATGGTAATCGGCTTTCGGGCCAAGGGTGGCAGTATTTCGGAAACCACGCAATTTGTGAATTGTTCTCGTGCTGCTGTAGTTAAAGTGTACCATGACTGGGAAAATGGGACCGTTCAGATAAAACGGTATGGGAATTGTGGATCACCACGTGCCATTGATGAGAGAGGTGAACGTCGGCTGCGAAAGTGCGTGAAGGTCAACTGAAGAGCTACAGTAGACCAACTTACCGCTCAAATCAACGAGGATGCTATCAGATATGTCTCTAAAACCACAGTATAGAGGACCCTGCTACGTATGGCCCTCCGCAGCAGACGGATGGTCACCGCACCCATGCTGACGAAGTTCATCGCCGAAAACGGCTTCAATTTGCTTAACAGTAGAGAAACTGGACCACTTTTGAGTGGAAAGAGGTTGCCTTCTCCTATGAGTCACGATATCTGCTCCACAGAAGTGCCGGCCGTTGGCAGGTGAAGCGAGAAACCTCCGAGAACAAGCATCCTGCAACCATTGTTGGACGAATCCAGGCTGGTGGCGGCAGCGTCTTAGTGTGGGGAATGTTCTCATGATATTATCTGAGCCCACTGATACCTGTGGAAGGCACTCTCAACCGATTCGGTTATTTATCCATAATTGCAGTTGAAGTACACCCATATATAGCGACTGTCTTCCCAGTGGGGGATGGCACGTTCCAGCAAGACAATGCGACGTGTCATACGGCTGCAATTGTTCGGGGGTGGTTTGAGGAACACGACCAAGAGTTCCAAGTACTACCCTGGCCCCCTAATTCCCCAGACCTCAACCCAATCGAGAACCTTTGGGATCACCTCGATCGTCATGTGCGTGCTATGGAACTATCAGCGTGTACCCTTCAGCAGCTAGCGGATGCTTTACAATCTGCATGGCAACAACTACCATTAGAAACCTACCAGAATCTTATTGACTCATTCCCACGCCGTCTAGCTGCTGTCCGTGTCGCTAAAGGCGGTTATTCGGGATATTAGCTGATGTTATAATAATGTAACTCCACTCTGTAGTTTCCACTTTTCAGGTTCAAGGGATAAAGAAATTTAAGTAGCGTATATTTTAGCGCAGCCTGAATTATTTGTTCAAAATTTCTCGAATCACAACGTTTTCGTGAATACTACTACTGTTAAATGAAATTATTTTCTGCAAATGTTCTTAATAATATTTGAGATCGCCGTGTCAATAAATAACCGCCCGATTCAATTGTTGTTGTTTTGTTTATTGTTGGCTTCGGGCGGACTAAAGAGAATTAGTAGAGAGTTACTAAAACGAAAAATGTTATACGTCTCGTTGGCCTCGGGTTAAAGCCGTAGCCCACGTGAAAGACAGGCCCCGACGCGGAAAAGTCACCTGACCATACTAATCCGAGTAACAATGTAACCTTCATTGTTTCCATTATGAATTTAACAATCGATATTTTTCCGTTTGTTAGAAACAATGAAAGTTGGATTGTTGGCCGGACTACTACGATCAGGAGACTTTTCCGCACCGGGGCCTGTCTTTCTCGTGGGCTACGGGTTAAAGCGAGTCTAACGAGAGACAGGCCAGGGCACTCAAAAGTCACATGATCATCGGGGTCTGAGCAACAATCCATCCTTCATTGTTTCCAACAAACGAAAAACCACTGATTGTTAAAATTCAAGATAGAGACAATGATTAACCACTGATTGTTCGGACCCTGATGATCATGTGATTTTGAGTGCCCTTTCCTGTCTCTCGTTGGCCTCGGGTTAAAGTCTTTTTGTCGTAACCGCAAGAGCAAAGATGTTTGTGGCATTTACATTTACGTATTTTATGACATGTTTTTAATTCAGTTTAGGTTCTAATTACACTATCCAGGCACAGTATGTTCTATTGGTTACCCAAAATTGACAAGGCAGGGAAGATTATTAGACCTAGACCTTTTTCTATTCCTCTTTTACCTTTTCGATGTCGAGGATGTTAAATAACCTTTGGGTCTATTGGAAATTTAGCCTAGCAGAGGATCAGCCTATTGAATCTTTGCTTGGTTTCCAAGCTTGTTAGTAAAGGGGCAAACACAAACATCCATGCCCTCGGCGGGATTCGTGAGAATGATTCTCCCCATTTACCCCGATCCTCCCCTCGTTTGTCTCCTATTCTATATTGTTAGATAAATTTTGTATTTTGGCTCAATCTTGCCATTGAAAATGAAGGCATATCCTTCAAAATACGTATGCAGGATTTCATATGTTGGATGTTTTTTATGGCTAGACTGGTTAGACGTTTTGCCTTCCCTACATGGTTAACAGTGAACTAATAATAAAAACTTTGAGGAAAAGAGTTAGTTTTAGTAAGGAAGCCTTACTTTATTTATAATATATAAGGTTGCGGCGGTACTGATCCATTCGGCTGCATGACAACCACCTTCGAGGACAATGAGAGGCCTTTCCTTCCCGTCTCTTTTTTGAATCTGAAAACAGTAGATGACGACATGAAACGAAAACGCCAACATACAGTAATATCAGCGCTACAATAATACAGTATAGATGTAGAATTTTTTTATATAACTTTAAGGCCAAAAAAAATTTACTATTTCTACAACAAAAATCTAAGCATACTATTTGACAGTAAAATTTTAGTTACGGTGTAAAAAAAAAAAAAAAAAAGCAAAAATATCGCGACTTTGACTTGAAGGATTAAAAAGGCGAAATATAACTGACAAAGCGAAATATTTTGTCCGATTTCGTTCACGTTATACAGGGTGTCCAGAAAGTCTGGTAACATGACAGATATCTCAAAGCTGCCAGGTAGGCTAGATCTGATACGTGTGGTTTATAGGTAATGGGGGGGGGGGGGTAAATTCATTGCCGCATTCAAATTTGACTTTGACCTCCAAATTTAAGGTCATCCATTTGCTAACTCGAAAGCTATTGAAGATAAAGAAAAATTTCCGATTGCTATCCTGTAGAGCAACACCACATTAGTCTAAAAACAATTTTTAATCACACCCTTCCCCTTGAAAGATTTTGAGAAAATGAGCGAGAAAGAGTCACTCAAGGTCAGGCTGGCTTCACTGCAATTCAAATGTTAGAAACCTCAGCCAACCTGGCCAGCCCAACCTGAACTTGAGTGACTCTTTCTCGCCCAGTTTCTCAAAATCTTTGAAGGGGAAGGGTGTGATTAAAAATAGTTTTTAGATTAATGTAGTATTGCTCTACAGGGTAGCAATCGGAAATTTTTCTCTATCTTTAATACGAGGGCATATTGAAAAGTAATGCCTCCATGGCTGTAACTTTTTTTATTTTTTAACCGATTTTCAAAATTCTTTTTGTATCTGATACTCATATTTCTCCTCTATATAATGCACTATTCACTTTTCGACATAGTCCCCATCCCTTTCCACGCATTGCGCCAACGCGTGATTATTCGGGTGAACCCATCGGAGAGGAATTCCGGGGTTGTTTTCGACACCAGGACCGAACGGCAGGTCTCACCTCGTCGTCAGAACGCAACTCATGGCCCTTAAGGTGCTCTTTCCTCTTTGGGAAGTGGTGAAAGACGCAAGGTTTTGAACTGCAGTTTTTCATCTTTGAACTGTAGGCGCTGCAACCCCTCTGATGTGTGGCGATCGTGTGCGGACGGGCGTTATCGTGCTGCAGAAGAGGACCCAAAGTTGCCATTCAATCCTCGTGTCGACGACAACTCCGGAATTCCTCTCCGACGGGTTCACCCAACTGGTAACGCGTTGGCGCAATGCGTGGAAAGGGATAGGGACTATATCGAAAAGTGAATAGTGCATTAGGTTTATTATTAGGTTTATTAGAAATTTTTGGCGTCTACTACTAAGGTCATTTTGCGCCTTTTACACCAGTTATATCTGTACGCAGCCCGGGACAAACACAAACATCCATGCCCACGGCGGGATTCGAACCCACGACCAGGCGGACTCGAGAACTAGAAAGCCTACGCCCTAGCCCTTTCGGCCACCTGGCCGGCAAATAGTGCATTACATAGAGGACAAATGTAAGTATCAGATACAAAAATAATTTTGAAATCGGTTAAAAAATAAAAAAGTTACAGCCATGGAGGCATTACTTTTCAATATGCCCTCGTAGTTATCGAGTTAGCAAATGGATGGCTCTAAATTTGGGGGTCAGAGTGAAATTTGAGTGCGGCAATGAATCCCCCCGCCCCCCACTACCTATAAACCACACTCATCAGATCTCGCCTACCTGGCAACTTTGAGATATCTGCCATGTTACCAGATTTTTTGGACACCCTTTATATTGCAAGGACTCCATCAAATCTCAACCAGATGTCAAAGCCATACTTTCGCTACCGCTTACACTTGGCAAATGAAAAGGCCATTTTAACTCTACATCAGCAATAAAATTAGATAATACATAAACAGTTCAAAGCATAAGCTAAGCTTAGCTCATATGAAGAAAATGGTCTAACTTCAAAGAAGCAGGGGGGAGGGGGTTCTAGAAATTCAGGCGTCGACTACTAAGGTCATTTTGCGCCTTTTACACAAGTTATATCTGTATGCAGCCCAGGACAAACACAAATATCCATGCCCAGGGCGTGATTCGAACACACGGCCAGGCGGACTCGAGAACTAGAAAGCCTACGCCCTAGCCCTCTCCGCCACCTGGCCGGCCAAAGAAGCAGGAATTACAGAGATACGTGTCGAGTTTCAAAATCTTCTCAATCATCAGGATTACCCTTCTTCCGACTTGACTTCCCATTTCTCGAATTATTTGTTACCTCCAAAGCATGTATGGTGTTATTCTGATAACTGTAGCCAATTCTTTTCAACTTTACAATGTTTTTATATGTTGTTGCTAGCGTCTCTATATAATTATGAATCTAGATTAAAAGAAAAGAATACAATTTCATTCTTCCAGTATCTTTAAAATTTAAATGCAAATGTTAAAATTGGTATTACCGACTACTGATTCGTAGGGGAATAAACATATTTAATGAAATTTATATTTTAAATTACTGTACCTCTTCTAATGTGTGATATCTGTCGAATTCGAATTGTTGCGGGAAACCTTGGTTATCATTCTCAAGACGATGAATGTTCCGTTCTCGTTCCATGTTTATATGGCTAATGATAGATTTAAAAATGAAATATAAAAAGATACCGACAACAGCAAAAAGCATGGTTACTCTTAGAAGTAGAAATAAATGAAAAAAATACTGATAGAATACAAACTCTTCCAGGTTGTTTACTGGGACCGAGAAGATAATTTTTCGCCTTTGGAGCAGATTAGTTACATGGTCAGCAGCTTTTGGATTGGCATCGAGCATAACATGCTTCCCTTTGAAATGTGGATGGTTCCAGAATGTAATCTACAATAAATAAAAGCAAAGACACATTAGGAAGCACAAATTTTTCTTATAGCACAAACATCTGCATGGAAAATAACATGAAATTAACAGTAAGAGATGACAAAAGAAACTTCATCCCCTTTCTGTCATGCTCTGAATCAAACTAGTAGTCTGGTAAAAATCTCTCATCTAATATACATATATACACTGCCCTTTAAAAGTTAAGGAATACTTTGGCCATAACTTCGAAACCAAACAAGATGAAGTATACAGGGTGTTTCTAAATGAAAGGACAATAAGTACATAGCGTGATTCCATGCATCAATCGAAGCAAAAAGTTCTTTATCGAAAATGTCGAAAACTCAAAATTGGGGTTGTAAAAAAATCGCAACCTTCGTCATTTATGAACTTTCCGCACCAGCAGTTCATTAAATTCAAAGGGGTGAGGAAGTTTTAAAAAACAATGTAATGCTTTGTTAATAAGTAGTACTGTACGATGTCACAATGATGCAGCGCGTTTAGTCAAAACAAAAACACATTATTGCTGTAGAGCTACGTGTTTTCAATTGTTGAAACAATGTTCTAATCAAAGAGCATTTCAGTCTATTCCACTTATCAAAATAATGAACTGCGCCATTTGTTGAGATTAAATGACGTTTTCGCAAAGTTTTCAGCAAACTTTGCGGGATGTTTAGAGCCTTAACATTTGAGTTTTGAATTTTGCATAAGGAACTTTAAGTGTGTTATCATGCAAAGGATCACACAAGGTATTTATTGTCCTTCCATTTAGAAACACCCTGTATAAATTGGCATAAGCATAGAACAACATTAAGACTTCACATTTACAATGCCGACATATCTTGTAGGTCTAAAATAAATAATCCTTGTTTTCCAAAACACACTTGAGTGATAAGAAATAGAGCAAACGCTTACTGAGAGTGGAAACACACATTTCGAGTCTTCTGGCGAAAAGTCCCTGCGCATGCAGTCTTCTCCGAAATTTCTTTTCATGTTATTACGAAATAATTCGTAAACAAACTGAGGCAACATCGTGCTTCTTCTTCTTCTTCTTCTTCTTCTTCTTCTAGCCGACAGAGCCAGAAAGTGGTTATCAGAAAGTTAACGGCCATGAATTGGTCTTCTAGAAACTAGATTTGGTAAGAAATTGATTGCAAACCCATCTTGAAGTTTCTATCTGTGACAGGCCCATTTCCATTTAGCAAGGTGTAAGGTAGAAGTAGAATCCGCCAAGAAACTGTTGACACAACGATCAATCGAGCGATGAGAAGAAACCACAAACCCACAATAATCATTTTTCATGCCTCAGATGTAAATTTCGAAAATGACTCACTGATGAAGAAAGCGTAGCTCTTAAAATATATATCTGAGGCATTAAAAATAATTATTGTGGATTTGTGGTTTTTCTCATCGCTCGATTGAAGGTGCCAGCTATCTTACAGAATCAGGCAAACTATTTTTCAAGGACATCGTTTACAATGCAAGTATTTCACTACAAAATTTTCAACAACCATGAAAATTTTCAGAAATCAGTACCCTATACCAGCCCCACGTGAAGGCTTCGTTGTTTTAAGCCAGTGCTTTAAGCTTTAACTGTCTCCTTTCCCTGCAAATAGTGATTTTCAACATTTGCATTTGTATTTTGTATGCTTTCCGTAAACTACAGAATATTTGACATCCACATCCTTTATTTTTTTGCAATGCTATAGCAGAAAAACTTTAGGAAGGCAGTGTAGTTTGATAAATGTTTCGAAAATATAATTCAGGAGAAAATATAATTATGGTTTACTAAAATCATATACTCATTAATTGCATTTTATTAAAAGGTCGCATGAATGAAGACGATAATGGTAACATTTAAACAATTGTGGCTATCCTAAGAATGCCGCGTTATTTAAGATGGGACCTGATGTTGTATAAATGAATGCTTGGTTAATCCAAAATGGCATACAAAATATTAGATATGAGAATAAGTTTCCGCCCGTTTTAAATACAAATTAGTCGTTTATTTAAACAAAAATATACAAAACGATTTTATTTAAAGTTCGCCCCATTGGAAGCGACAACTTTCTCCCATCTTTCAGGTAGTAATGGATTACGCGAAGAAAAAAAAATCAGGTTCGTTTGATTCGATCCATTCATTAAGGCCTTATTCGATATCTTCACGAGAAAGGAAGCGCTCTCTAGAAAGGGCTGACTGCATGGAACAACATCTGGTGAATATGTGCGAGTGTATTAATATTTCCAAGTATATTTGGCCTAGCGTTGTTGTTGTCGTGTTATGGCTATTAACTCATTTCCGGTGATGGTTTCGGGCGGTATCATAATAAATAACGCCTTTCTGATCCCATCAGATGCATAATATAACTTTCGAACCGTGGATATTCCGTTTTGGAGTTGACGGACCTAATATAGCCGTTCCATCAAACACGAAATTAGTATCACTAGCGCTAGTATCATTATTATCACTAGTATCACACGAAATTTGATTAAACCGGGGATGTACTTGAGGAAGGAGCCTTTGTTCCCCACTATAGTCCGTGAATGTGAAATACTGCATCCAAAAGCTTTTACCTCATCATTTTGACCCCCAAAACTTAATGTTTCCTTCAATAACCATAATCATGGAAAAAACTAAAGAACTGAACCCCTTCTGAAGAGAACATTGTAACAGTTGCTTCTTAATATTAATTTTAAAACTGAGGAATTTCAACTTACATCTGAATCTGCATTATCATTCGCCATTGTCTGTAGATAAGCAAGTTGCTCTTTTGTCTCTGGAAGAATGTTGAAAACTTTATGACTGGAAAGGGAATAAGAAAAAATAAACAGCAAGATCCTTTAAGATGCTGTACATAAATAGCGACTTTCCTATCTCTCGCTGAATTAAACTGTAAATGAACATTAAATACAGAATATTTTAAGACTTTTTAATATTTACAATTTATACGGATTGGAAAGAATAAAGGAAATGCCTCTTTAAGTAAAGAAAATCTGTATTAAAATAGTATAGGACCATCGTTGGTATGCAATGCAATCTAAAGTCGCTTGAAGAACTAAGGCATGCAAACTTTATGGAATTATATCATTCGACATGTAGAAACTGTTCAGCTTTCTTGAGCGCTGCAGTACAATGTTTTCTGGCAGACCAAGGTAGCTCGATGATCTAGAGAATATGATTAACCTCAAACCAAGTTTGGATATTGCCAGCGATATTTTGATCTTCAGATATCGCATCTCAAGCGGGAAAAAATGTCTGCGCCATAAAGTAGACCAGCTTGTTCAAAATTTATTCATAGGCTAGGACTATCCTTTCAAGTAGGTAATTACGCCTGTAGAAAACTTCTATGTGATTATCCAAACAAGTTCTAAATCATGCTTTACCTTTGGAATTAGTAGTGTTCTCCGCATTCGTGTTTTATCCGTGTTGCATACATCGCGTCTTGGCGATTGCAGCTCAGCCATGAATATTCTTATAATCATATTGCATGTAATGATATTCAGAGGGTCCAAAAACTCTGACAACATGGCAGATATCTCAAAGCTGCCATTAGGCGTGATCTAATGAGTGTGGTTTATAGGTAATAAGGGGTGGGAAATTCATTGCCGTACTCAAATTTGACTTTGACCCCCAAATTTAAGGTCATCCATTTGCTGACTCGAAAACTATTAAAGATGGAGAAAAATTTCCAATTGCTACCCTGTAAAGCAACACCATATTAGTCTAAAAACAGTTTTTAATCACACCCATCCTCTTGAAAGATTTTGAGAAAATGGGCGAGAAAGAGTCACTCAAGTTCAGTTGGGCTGGCCAGGTTGGCTGAGGTTTCTAACACATTTGAATTGCAGTGAAGCACACCGTTGAGAATTTTCTTTCCTTGAGTGTCTAAGAAACCAGTGTGCGCTATTAATTTAAACTGTTTATTTCCGGAAAGTGAGAACTGAAAATAACAAACAGCATGTGGCGTCAACGCTTCCAGTGCGGTCAGGCAAGCGTGGAAGACGAAACTGGGAGCGAACGCCCCACCATCTGTGATTAAGGGTCAAAGTCAAATTTGCAAGCAAGTGGAGAAGATAGTCCTCTCAATCCGCCGTATCACCGTGGAACAAATCAGATGTCCAAAAGGGTCAGACTTCTACACGATAACGTGCCAACAAATTCCGCACATGAGACCATGCGCGTTGCGGCGGAGCTGGGGTTCGAAATACTGCACATCCGCCGTATTCATTCGACCTAGCTCCAAGCGACTTCTTCCTCTTCCCTCGCCTGAAAATCCCGCTTCGTGGACGGCATTTCCAAGACGACGACGAGGTCATTTCGAGGTGGAGCAATTTCTCAATAGCTAAAAGGAAGACTTCTATAAAAGTGGCATCCAGAAAGTCGTCCCCTTCTTAGTAATGTCAGATTATCGGAGGCATTTTTTCATGACATTTACTGCTTTTGAATGAAACACAACAATGCGGATATAATAGCATTATTTTCTGTCACGCTCACGTGCAGATTACCCACAGCATTCACACAATAACTCGTTATCAAAGATTGTGAATTGGTATATCATGAATATTCCGTTTTTGAAGCTCGCTTTGCACTGTTTTGATATTACGAAAATGCAGATTCAACTCTGCAATCATTTTTGTACTAGTTATCTTAGAAGTTACATTTTGTATACACTTACGTCCACTTTACGATGTTTAGCAGATGCTTTATTTTTAGAGTGTAGGGCGAAATGACTTTCGAAGCCGTGCTTCTAGATACATCTAATAAACTGGAATTTTAGACCGCGTAAACGAGCACCAAACATTTGCCCTCTTTGAGAGTCAGAGATCGGACAGATATTCACAGAGGTAATGATAGTTACTAAAAGAGCAAAAAACACCGTATAGAGCGAAAAACAAGATCAGCTAGCGACACCTACCAATATGAGGTGATAAGACGCTAATAACATCAGACACCTCTAAGACGTGTATTTGCATTGTTTTGTCTCATCACTGTACAGAGACATGATAAAGTTGGGTAGATTTAATAGAACAAAACAGATTACATTAAATAATGAAAATGTAAAGTTAATATTGACAGTGATGATAAATTCAAAACTGATTTAGAGCATAATTTTTTAAATAAATATAATACCGTAGGAGTAGTCCAACGTCAAAGTTAAATCGAAATTTGTCACAATTACTATTCATAAAAGACATAATATGCAATGGAAGTAAAATCATATTTTGATAGTCATACATCCAGTTTTTCATTAATCTGAATAGCCTAAAATGTGGTTCAAGCAGTGATACTATGAAGCAGAGAAATCACTTTCTCTTAAAAATATCTAAATACCTTAAGTCGGGGTAACTTTGCACAAGAGAACGCAAACATTTGCTGTTCTCAAAGAACTTATTTTGAGTGAATGATTTTGTATTTAACACTTTAATGCAATCTTATTATAAAACAAAATCACTCAACAAAACAAGAGCAGCAAATGTTTGACGTCACATTAATAATAATTAATATTATAAACTGGAGATAAGCCTACCAAGCATCAGGTAAAGATTTTTCTATCGAAAAATGGAAAGAAAAGTTCCTAGACCTGGGATCGGACCAGGAACCTCGGCTGTCATGGCTATCTAACGCCTCTACCAGTTGGGCTATCGCAGACACCCGGACAGCCATGCTGTCTCAAGGTGTCTTAAAGACAACCAAGTTCTCAAGGGTTGAAAGCCCAATGGGAGGCGGGCACCTGGCTCACAGATCGAGAATCTCTCCTATCCAAGCATCAGAATCTTTCCTATCCAACCAACTAGCTTTTCTCCAGTTTATAATATTAATTATTATTAATTTATCTGTGAGTTCCACAAAATCTTTCTGATGGTTGGATAGGAGAGATTCTCGACCTCAAAATAGTTCCGCCTCCCATTGGGCTTTCAACCTTGACAACTTGGTTGTCTTTAAGACACCTTGAGACAGCATGGCTGTTCGGGTGTTGGCGATAGCCCAACTGGTAGAGGCGTCGGCCATGACAGCCGAGGTTCCTGGTTCGATCCCAGATCGCAGAATTTTTCCTTACATTTTTCGATAGAAAAATTTTGACATTACCTTGTGCAAAGTAACCCAGGTTTACGGTACGGATAATTTTTAATAATATGTAGTTGTCTTATCGCACTAATATAAATTCTGCTTACCCAGTATACAGTCTTTCAACCATATTACAACGTACATTCCAACTTTGTATAACAATAAGGCAACAAACGAGAACCACGAAACACCATGGCCACGTCATCGTGATTCTAATCGGAAAAGAAAATTCTCTGTGTAAGAATCTGAATAAAATATCTCTGCAGACTGAATCACAACCAGCTGTTAAAGTTGACAGTGGTGTTATTTCTTTTTTCAATGCTGAACATTCATTGGTATCTTCGTTTTATTCTACCCTGCGAAGAAGCAATGAACTTGGAAATATGTTTGCCGCAGGTGATAAAAATAAACATGAATGAATGCGTTTCCAAGGTTAAATTATTATAGTAGCTTAGTAGCCCTTATGAAAAGAGAGAGAGAGAGAGATAGTGACACTTATAGGAAAATGGAGATAAGCGCCTCCACCCTTTTAATTAAATCATCATTTCGAAAGAGAATACCAGAAAAAAATAAGAACATGGCTTTGTACATGATACAAATTTAGATTTTTTCGCGGATTTCCACACGAAATAAATACGCGTATATGATGTAATCTTTTTTTCTTTCTTTCTTTGGAGTTGGATATAATAGGGAGACCTTGAAAATATATTATCTTTCTTCTCAGTAATAAATAAAGAATTACGATTCAAATATATTAGAACTTAAATTATTTCAAATTAGAATAATTATTTCAAATAATTGTAATTGCTACTTATAACATTCAAAATAATTATTTTTACAAGTAAATGGGTTAATGATTTCGCAAGTAGACAAACGAAAAATTAGCTATTCATCCAGTATACGAGAAAAATTAGCTATTCATCCAGTAAAATATTCAAAGGAGAATCAAAAGAAATTTGTTTCTTTTATATGTTTGCCAAATTAAATTGCAAGAATTAATAATTCATAATAACTAAGGTTTATTTATTAAATTAAAACCGAAATCATCTCTATTTAATTTTATATCATAATTATATTATATAAGGAAAAAGTTTCCTCTAGGACCAATAGCATCCAGTTATCAAGCTGCACCTTATGAATTAGCGAAAATTTTGAGTTCCTTTTCAAGTTTCTAATATGATAAAAAAGTCGTTCCATAGAAATAAATTTAATAAATGGACTACATGAAAAGTACTCCTATGTACAGCCAACCCTCCTATAACACAGTATTCTCATAACTCGGTTTCCAAAAAACGTGGCACTCTTATAACATTGTTTCTATATTACTGAGTACAGCTTAATTAGATTGATTGTAAGTAGTCTCCTTATAGCATGAATTTTTCTATTACACTTTTATGATCAAAATATTGGAGAATTTCCCCCTTTTTTCATGCACCTACAACGCAATTTTTTAGTTTCTGTTATCAAGAAATTCTCCTGTAAATTCAGAAACATGCAACATTGCAACAGATATTAGAGTCGCATTTTTGCATGATTTATTTATCCAATTGCGTCGCAAAACTGCCCATATAAACGCGATTTCCATATAATGCGGTACGAATTAATCTAATTACAGTCCGTCCCAAAAGTTATAGACATCAATACAATGCATGAATCAAAGAAACAAAAAGAAATACTACTGAGTTCAAATAGGTTTATTATTAAACACATACAACTTGTATTTAACCAAAACAGAAATGACAATAAACTTACATTAGCGTATTGTTATAGAAAATAAATGAAAAGAACACTGTCCCAAAAATATATATAATGCATGGGAATCTCAAATTTACAAGAAAACACTTGGTTATCAAAAGCATATCGATTTTCCGTTGTTTCGTATGACATCATATACACGATTTTCTATAGAAAGAATCAAAGTTTGGAACATTTTAGGATCTAAATTGTACCAAGCATACTCGATTGATGTCTTGAGTTTATTGATTGACGAATATTGACGTCCATTGGCATAAACATCCCGAGATAAAATGCCCCCACACGTTCTATATGGGGTTCAGGTCAGGACTTATCGATGGCCAGTCAAGAACACATACATTTTTTCTGTTTTGATAGTCTTTTGTAGCATTGGATGTGTTATTGTGCTGAAAAATCCGATATTTCCTCCCAAAATTTCACCGAACGGAATCAAATGACTTTGTAGTGTCTCTATATACTTTTCTGAGTTATGTCGTTCAACTAAAAATGCTAAGGACGCTTGACCATTATGTGAAAAGGCCGCCCACATCATCACCGATCCACCACCTTGTTGTCTGCTAAAAATGTTCGGGGCTCTTTACTTAAATCATACCAGTAGCTTGCATATCCTTCAGGACCATCCAGATTCCATTTCTTTTCATCACTGAACAGCACACTCATTTATCACCACAAGACGTGCTGACAGCCCACTGCGACCTATTCCTTTGGTGAAGCTTTATGAGTGGCGGTTTACGTCTCATTTTCTTGTGAATAAGGTAACCAGCTTCTTTACTACGTCTGTGAACTGTATTCTTTGATATATGCAAATGTGAACTAACAGTGATGTTACGTATGGACATTTTCTGGGAAGAGCCATTCTCAGTATCCGTCTATCATCACGAGAGCTTGTCACACGTGGTCTTCCTGAACGATGTTTTGGTTGGTGTGGCTCTCTACGAGCTAGAACTCGGTAAATAATACTTTTAGAACGGTTTAACGCATTGCAAATGTCATGAACAGATTCACCCTGCGATTTTAAGCTGAATATTCTGGCAACCTCATCAGCTGTTAGCTGGGAAGCTCTAGGCACTTCGTTGATGAGTAAAATGTCGCTCTTGAGCCATTTCACAGCAATATTTATACACCCCAAACCTTGCATCATGACTAAATATCTACATATTGCATAAAATTATGTTGTTCTATAAACTTTTGGGACACAGCATTTTCAATGGTTTATCATAAACGTTTTCAATGCTTTTATGAAAAGTAAAATTTTTGTCAAGTTTGCATATTATCAACTTGCACATGCTTTCATTCAAAACCCAAAAACTTTCCATAACATCATTGATGTCATAGTGACGTAATCAGCAAAACATTGATGTCTATAAACTTTTGGGACGGACTGTAAGCCTTATAACGCGGTTTCAATATAACCCGTTATGAATTAATTTGATTTTTCTTTGTTAATACTAAAATTCCTATAAAATGGTACGAATTAACCTGACTTGTTTGTACTATTTTTGAGTTTCTTATAATGCGATTTCCATATAACGCGGGAATAATGATTCATGTTATAGGAGGATTGACTGCAATACTATATGACAATAGTAGCCTATTACTTTTCTTTAGAACTCATTAAACAAAACTCTAAGATACTGATATATATCCTATATGGCCAAAAGTATCCGGACACTTCTCCTCCGAAATAGATCTAACTATTCCTGCAGTCTATTACGTCATAGAACGATATAAAAGCGCTGGTGGAGGACTGTGAGATCATATACGTGCGTTAGACAGATCATATACGTGCGCTGGTGGAGGACTGTTATCATCGTCTGGATGGCAGTTGAAGTCTCCAGCAATCACCACAGGCATAGCACAACACAAATAATAGTTAATATTGTCGAAAAATGTCTGTTTCTCTGCTCTTACATACGGCGCATATACGTTAAGCAATCGGAAAGTCACACTTGATGATAAAATGGAAGATGAGTCCAACAGGTGAAGATGAGTTTATGAAGAATTGCGCACTAGGAAATTGACTGCGAAGGCCAGGTAGATTGTAACCTTTCTGCGAGGAAGCTAATTTAACCTCCTGCAGAAGAAGGATATCTGGCCGGTACAGAGCAATAAAAGTTAATAATACCGATTGCTTAAAATGGGAACCCAGGGAACGTATGTTCAGCGAGATGACCTTCATTCAGAGGATTTAGATAGAAGAGGCTGACCTAACTTCGATGGAGGCTGGTCCGTCTTCGATGACGAATGTGGCTCAGCAGTCCTACGAAGCGGTGAGCGCGTCCAATAAGAGGAACTATGGCGGCTACTCACACTGCCGTCCCTCTCAGACGATGATGATGCCTTCTTGTCCCTTCTGCTACGATGGCGGTTTTTCTTTTTACGGGGAGATTTGCTCTCCGTACGCCCTTCCGGCAGCGTTGATGTAGAGTTGATCGCCGTAGGAGCCGAAGATGATACAGGAAACACTGAAGGAAGACGGGTGACACCCACTGGCTGCGACGCTGGTAGAGATGGAGGAGGGAGAGCTGGAAATTCCTCCTCCAAAGGCGTCGAAACATCACCCAATGGCGCTTCGATGTCTTCCTCAGCAGAGGCCTCTTCTTCATCCATTACGACGTCGCTGGATGGCTGACACAGGGACATATCCTCAGCAACCTCTGAAGACGGAGGGAGTGATGATGGCGGCACTAATCCCTGCTCGTCTTCAGTTGGTAGTGGAGGCAAAGATGGCTCAGGTGAAGCGGCCCGCAACGTACGTGGAGAAGATACGGGCTGGGCCGGTCGTTGTGGTTCTGTATCCTGATCTACATTTGTCATCTTCGGTGATGGACGAGGCGTTGACGTAACTGCTGCGGCACTGCTGTCAATCTTCTCCGGGCAACGATGGTATCTGCCCACCAAGCGTGAACATTTCACACACTTTTTCAGGAAAGGGCAATCTCTCCTGACATGAGAAGATTTCTTGCAGTACCAACAGCACTGCCTCATCCCCTTATAATACACGAAGACACGTTCTCCATGTAAAATAAGGGAATCTGGAATTTCCATGTCCAGCCTCATATCGAAATATATGTCGCCGTTCTGGAGTCGGGGAGTGTCAGCGTTGTCGGGACGTAAAATACCGAGCACTTCCCCAAACTCCGACATAAAATTTCGGATATAAGCCGTGGACAACAACGGCGAAATTACCCTGACGTGGACTGTGAGGTGGCCAGGGTCCGCGTGATAGAAGTTGACGGTGGTGTTGCCAACTTTCACGCACTCCACATCGACGATGCGATCCGCAATTGCACTTGATTTGCAGAGCATTCTCAACTCCGTAGAGGAGAGTCTCTGCAACACCAAGATGGAAGGGTCTTCGGAAGCTAAAACAGGCGGTACTTCGGATTTGGAGTACAGCGCCTTCATGAACGTGGCGACGGAAAAAGGCCCGTCCGCCATCAACATAACCATTCGGTCCATTGTAAAAATAAAGTCACAAAAGAGAAGTTCAAAGGGGGGGGGGTGTGAAACCTCCCCCGGGGTTCGCCGGGGGGAGGGTCACTCAAAGTCACACAATTACTCACGCACGCGTTGGATGGTTGGTTGCGGCGTGAATAATTTACAAGTCCAGGAATTAAAGTCACTCACAAGCACTAACACTACTCACTGATCACTATAACGCCAAAGCCTACTCATCTCGGGAAACTCGCAATCTGCCTCGATTGTTGCTCTGGCTGCCTCTTATTTGGCTTTTTAATTAGCCCGCTTTGCATATTAAAAGTAGCAGCCAATGAGCTTCGTCCGCCCTGCCTCTCGAACCTTCGGGACCGGTTAAAAAAATTGCCTAGAAGGTATCTCTCCATTTTTCCACCCACCCTTCTACTAACCCCGCTCGATGTTGCTGTACCTGAGTGTTCGACTTAGTCTGATCGCTTCTCTTGGCTCGACTCCGTCTCGCCTCTGAAAAGTGATCTGACACATATGCTCTGAATGCAGTTAAAGACTACCCACTCTTTCTAGATGAAATTGATGCTGTTCTTAGCAGGAGAGGGAGTATAGATTCTGTCATTCTAGTGGGCGACTTCAATGCACACGTAGGGGCTGTTTACCAAACGTGGAATGGCGTGATTGGGAGGAATTCTGACTCCGATTTAAATGCGAATGGGAGGTGCTTGTTGGATCTCTGTTATAACAATGGACTTTCCATCACAAACACCTTCTTCCAGCACATGGATGTCCATAAGTATACATGGTACAGGGATGCAATGCACCAGAAGTCACTGATTGATTTTGTATTCGTATCAGCTGATTTATTCCGATCAGTATTGGATATTCGTGTGAGCAGAGGGGCAGAACTATCAACTGATCATCACCTTGTTGTGTGCACTTCGCAGTTCTCTGAATCCATGCCAACCAAGCGAAATATTAGGTCCAGACAGACTTGGCGCATCAAATGGGAGGCATTGGAAGATAGAGCTGTGAGGAAGACTTTTGCAGATAACATATATAAGTTTAAGAAAACTACCCAGTGATCCTGGTACTGTTGAAGAGGAGTGGCAGTTGTTTAAAACTGCTGTAATAACTTCGTAAGCGGCTTTATTATGCTGTGGTCGTAAGCGGCTGCCTGTGGCGCAGGACGGTGAGAAAAGGACTGCATGATGGAACGGTGAAGTCCAAGAAGTGTCAAGGCAAGAAAGGAAGCCTATTTGCTATGGTTTACAAATTAGTCACCTTCGTTTCGAATGCGATACACTGAAGCGCGAATAGTAGCAGTTGAGGCAGTATCAACAGCTAAAGCCAAGGCCTGGGAGAAGTTCGGGGAGAAATTGCAGGCCGACTATGGTTCGGCAAACAAGGTATTCTGGCAGACCGTGAACCCGCTTCCGTGGAAAGAAGCCTCTTTCATCACAAACTAATAAGAGTTCAGATAGGAGGCTTATGAAAACGGGGGACAGTGTAATGCATAGGTGGAAGGAATACTTTGCATCTCATCTTAATCCGGCGACAGCAAAACTGAGGCACATCAAGTGCACCTTGGAGCGGAGAATAGTCACCATAGCAGAAGTCAGATAGGCAATTAAGTCCCTGAAGACTGGCAAAGCAGGTGATGATGAAATCCGCTCCGAGATGTTAAAGGCCTTGAATCAGGATGGTATACTGTGGCTGACTCGGGTGTATCAAGTTGCTTGGATATCTGGCCAGGCCCCTAAGCAATGGTAGACAGGAATTGTGGTCCCTACCTTCAAAAAGGGAGATCGGAGAGATTGCAACAACTATCGAGGCATCTCTTTGCTCAGCATTCCTAGGAAATTATACGCTAAGTATCTGGAGAAGAGAAGTGTGGTTTCGACCTGGACGAAGCACGATGAATCACATCTTTGCTCTAAGGCAAATCTTTGAGAAATCATGGGAGTATACAAAAGATGTCTACGTTTACTTTGTGGACGTCGAAAAAGCATAGGACAGAGTTCCTCGTGAGAAGCTTTGGCAAGTGTTACAAAAGTACGGAGTGAATGGGCAATTACTGGTTGCTATCATGCAAAAAACTATATGTGCGTCTGGATATATGGCGTTATGTCAAGACTGTTCACCGTGGGTGTTGGACTCCGCCAAGGGTGCATACAGTCGCCCCTCTTGTTCACTATCTTTATGGACTGGATAGACAGGGGCAGCCGATGCGATAAGCGTGTTTGTGTGGGCGACTGCTTGGTGGAGAGGTTGCTCATTGCTGACGACCTTGTCCTCCTTGGGTCTTCTCGCACTTACCTTCAGCATGCACTAGACCGGTTTGCAGCTAAATGCAGACAGCCTGGTTTGCAGCTAAAATCGGTGTGTTTAAGACCGAGGTTCTGGTCCTTTCAAGATAGCCTGCTCAATGCATTCTCCATGTTAAGGGAGCCACATTGAGACAGGTGGAGAAGTTCGAGTATCTCGGGATTGCATTCACGAGTGATGGGTGGCAGGATATAGAATTGGGTGCTCGGATCGGCGCAGCAAGCTGTGTCAGACGTGAACTGTGGCGATCCGTGGTAACGAAATGTGAGCTGGGAAACAAAGTCAAGCTCTCAGTTTTCAAATCTATCTTTGTCCCCATTCTCACTTATGGTCATGAACCTTGGGTAATGACCGAAAGAGTGCGATCGCAGGTACAAGCAGCCAAAATGTGTTTTCTGCGAGGAGTGGCAGGTGTTATCCTACTAGATAGAGTGCACAGCAGCACAATGAGAGAGTCTTTAAGTGTTGATCCGCTACTTCTCCGCTTTGAGAGATCTCAATTGCGCTGATATTGCCACGTCATACGGATGCCGCAAACTGATCTTCCTAGGCAGTTATTTTACAAGCCTGTGGGAAGAGACCAAGGGGTTGGCCTAGAACCAGGTGGCTAGACTATATGGAGAATCTTGGTTCGAGTCGCTTGGGTATTACCATGGAGGACATGCGCCTGATGGCGGTGTTCGCGATCGCTGGAATCCTCCATAGGGCTGCTGCCCCCGCGACCCTAACGGATAAGCGGGTTTGAAAAGTAAGTAAGTAAGTAAATAGAAATAGGTTTTCTACAAGGAATATAAAATAAAAATTTATTCCTAACTTTTCACAAAACTTTTCATTGTAAAATGTTCATTTACGAGTTCATACAAAAAAGGTGACTAGTTTTAAATCTGCAGTCCGAAGCATTGAATCATGATAATGTTTTTAGATACAACAAACAAATAAATATTTTGTACTGTACATAAACCATTTATTTATTTATCAACGGACGAGTCTACAGAAGCATGATACTGAATAAGAACTTATAATAATGAATGTATGAAATATAAGCGTGGGTATCGAGTCTCTCGATATGTCGAGTAAACACAGAGTCTATGCTTAAAATGCGTTTCCTTACTCGCGTCCGTGCTCACCATAGAATGTGGGACCACAAACAAGGCACATGCAAGCTTTTCGCTGTTGACTGTTACGAGGGTATTTCTTATTATAGCCTACCCAAATCTTTTTTGTGTGATTTGTGCCATCTATTTATGTGTTTTTCTGATTGCCTATTTTTATTTTTTATTATGTAGATCTAAGAATGTGCGAATTATTAATTTTGTGCTATACAAGCACCTACCTGAATAAGAGATTTTGGCTAAGCAATACCTTTTTAACAATTTGCGGAACCTTTGATAAGGAAGAGTAGCTCATATTTCGGTAGGTAGGTATGACCAACACTTGATATACAGCGCCACCGGGTAATATCTGCATTATGCAAATTCTCCCGCTTGCAATGCCAACTCTCTCCTGGCAGTTTGTAACTGATTTTTAGAATTAATTTTTATTATTTGGAATATTCTATGCACGAATACCATGACGAACTGACTAATGCATACACAACATTCTTTTAATCATTGCGTCGTTTAACAATGAATAATATTTATTTTCCTTATTACATTAGGGAGTTCCTCGGTAACAGTCAACGAAAAAGAAAATGCACAGTTTAGCAACACACAGAATCTTTTGAACTAATTGATCAAAAGGTTATCCACATAAATATGCATCATATACAGAATAATCCAAATTAAATTATTCCTAAGACGTTTAAAAGCCCTAAATTCAAGCAACTGTTTTTTTAACTTATTTTTGTAAAATAAATATAAAAGAAAAAGAATACAGCAAGTCATAGAAAATAATTTTTGCATTGAAATTAGATTTTCTCCAAGTCTATTCTTAATGTCGCATCTGATCTTTATATGAGCGCAATGAAATCTTTGAGTTTTTATTTACGAACACAATGATCATATAACAAGAATGAGAAAATAAAAAATAATCTACGAAAATGAAATTATTTAGAATGTTTCAGTTCGCCTCAAGAATTTAAATTTCATAAAGACAATATTTATTTAACTTATTTAGCTTGAATTTTGAATTCAAAACAGATTTACGTAAGGAAGAAGCAACTTTGGAGAAGATTTGTAGTTCGAATGATATTCACTGAAAATTGTTAGGCGATGACGCAGTTTAAATTGCGAACACATAATGCAGCCGTCATTGATGCTGGCATTGAATTTGCATTGAATAATAAAATCCCCAAAGGCATTCTAAGATTTAAAGAGAGAGCAATTCGATTCAGTGCCGCCTTTTTTTTGCCATTTATTGTGTGAACAACGATTGATAATGTTATGTCTAAGATTTTCAAGGCCTTCGGTTATTCTGTTTATGAATAATTTAATTATCTAGCAAGGCCTTTCCATAACGTTCAAAGTATAGTAAAAAAATTTAATAAACAACACTCATCACTTCTTTAGATTATTTTAAAATTTCCATAGATAATTTTCCTATGTACATTTCCCTTTAGTTTGATATCGTGAAAGATAAAAGATCAGAAATTGGATTTTTCAGCTTACCTTTAAGAAATAGCAATAGAAATAACATTAGAATGCTACACTGATGGGAAGAAAGAATTGGACACTTTCGATTTTAAACGTTTTGTCGAATATCTAGAAAAATACTTGGCGAATTATCCTGAAACTTAAGGGATAAAAATACTTAAGGGTTAAAAATACTTCAGCGAAGGTTTTGTTCCGAAGGCAAATAGGGGACCAGCAACAAAGTGAACCAAAAAAATAATGTTTGGGATCACCCTGAAAAAAATAACGCTTGAAATGCGTTGTAGCTTTAGCATAGGATTAAAAAGCTTCTTTTACTTATCCGTGTTCATTTATATGAGAATAGCACGTATATTAATGAAGATATAAAGATTTCTTTAAAAAACTCGAATTGTTTTCGTAAGTTTTTTGTTTATAACGTGCAGCGTATTCAACCCAATGCAATGCCATTTTCAGGAATAGAGACAACACCCTGCAATCAGAATATGAAAATATTAAATATTTGATGAAATATCGAGCATTTTTACTAAATAATGTTTAACTGCGCATGCGCAAGCGTTACCAAAATGTCTTTTGCATAATTTATTAGTCAAATGTATAGCGCTACTCTTATAAAAACTCCAAGCAAATATTTTGAAAATTCAGAAAGATATCGTCGATAGAATGAGTTGAATTTCAGTCGCTCTCAAAAATAAACAAAACGATAAGGGGTAAAAGAAAACAAAATTTTTATTTCTGGATCGGACACCAGTATCAAGTTCTTCTCCTTACACTGATATGAAGTCAATATGCTTTCATATCAGCATTAGAAGAAGTTAGTTACTGGCGTCCGGTCCAAAAATAAAAATTTTTACAATGGTTTTAGAGACGTTAATTCTCTAATATTCTAATTGCCTTTAGAGAATTATCCTTTTTGCTTTGATAAAGGATAGCCACTATCCGAAACGTCAGCTTTTTATTTGATTTTATATTTCTAGTTTTATTTTGATTTTATTTATTATTTATTAATTATTTTGTTAATTATTATTTATTTTTCATTTTTATTTAATAACTATTATTTAAAAAAAATTGTTATAATATTGCACCTGTCATTTTACAATCCATAAATTTATGCTTAAGTAATTCCCAATTTGTGCTTGATAATTAGCTGTTTTCTCAAATTGCCGATGGGAAGTCCTATCCCTTTTATTTTGAAAATAGAAAATAACATATTTCTACAATCAATTTTGGCGATTGATGTTGTCCTGTGTCTGCGCTATGTTGATGATATTTTTATTGTTTTGAATCGATTGAAAATGTTATGGATCATTTACAATCAATATAATCTGTTTTCATTCACTTTATCAATCGACTGATGAACAGTTAAATGTTTTGGATATTAATATTTATTCGGATGGTTTTAGAGTCTATGAAAAGCCAATTATGAAAAACAATCTACCGCAACTCTGTTATAGCTGAACAATATAAAATTAATACAGTAAAAAATCATTTTATTTATAGAGCCAAAAATTTATGTCCTTCCTTGTTTTTAATTCTTCTATTTAGATCTATTATATAAAAGATTAGTTAAGAAAATGTTTCCTAGTAATATTATTAATAAATGTTTTATGATGTTTTTGTAAGGCTTCCTAGTAAAGTTCTAAGCCA
>JAHWFO010013976.1:0-12735 GCA_023313115.1 Rhysida immarginata
ATTTGCACTCACATAACTTATAAAGATTCAATTTATTCATCAAAATAATTCCTCCCACAATCAATAACACATCTCAAAAGGTGGTAATGTGTAAATCCCATTTTTGGAGTTGAAGAAGTCTTGCAACTCTATTTCGACGGCATGACGATTTCTAAACTGCCGTGTTGTAATGCTTCTTCCCAACCACAGTTATTATTAACTCTAACCATGTATTAACCATGTTGGTGTATTTTTACTTCTTACCAACCATGATCTGAAGCCAGAAGGTCAGGATCTTAAATCTGGAGATTTCTTGAAAATAAATTTTGTCTACATGGCTTTTCTTAATCAAAGTAGAGTTTATCTCATATGACCCAGTACCCTGAAGAAATTTTTTTTCAATTCTCATCATAGAATCTAATCAATTGATAAATAAGGAAGAATTAATCTATCTCATCATCAATGTTAAAAGTAAACAAGTTCTATTAAAACCCAATAATCACTCGAGCAGTAAATTAAACGAAACTACAGAGGAACATTGCTGTTTGAATTAAATAGTACAGTGAACCTCGATATCTCAAAAAAATTTTATTTTCCTACATTTTCACAATAAATTTAATGTAATTTTCCCTCGTTATCTCAAAACATTTTCTCTGAAAACCTCACTATGTTGAACTTTAACGTTAATTTTCAGTTAAAATTCTCTAACACCACAATTTCTCAAGACACCTCTTCTTTATGAGGTTAGCTAACCAGGGAACAGGCATGGAAAAGAATATTTAAGGTTTGTAAGTTTGGGATTTTACTGCCCATCAAATTTCTCGGTATGACTTCTAACCTGTTTCGAACGTGTATCTCACCTTGACTGACTCTCAGTTGGTGTCTAGTGGTTCCATTAAGGCTTTCCGTGAATGGTTCGTCCCACGTATGGATCCTATTGTCCAAAGTCATTGTTCCTATTGTCTGCTAGAGTCGTGGATTATCGGCAACACCTCACCAATCTTAACCAAGCATATTATCTAGAAATATTCATCCATTTCTATTTAACAAAAATTCAAATCAAAATGTGAACAAAAATGTCACTGGTAATATCTGACCACTCAGCTCAGTTTGTTTGTCGAGTCACTGCTCTGTCATGACAGCCATTTTTGAACAGCACCTTCTTGTAGTGTCAAAACCATTTTGCTTTGCTTTTTCTAAGTTCTAATGTAAAATATTCATTTCATATATCTGTCAGTAAGTGCAGTTTGTCCGTTGCTCTTGTGACTTTATTCCTTATCATTTGGAATATCTGGCTTATATTTTGTGGTCGAACTTTTGCCAAGAAATCTTGCAACCGTCCACTTCAAAAACCCAATAAGTATCATTTTACATTGTTAATTTTCCAGCACACTTCCCATGCACGAAAAAAACTGGCAAACACGTCACGTTTGCTTAAAACAAAGTTTTTTTCCCTTTTGGTTACTCAACAATAAAGTATAACAGCATAACGAAATTAAAAGTCATAAAGATATACAACCTCTGACAATTAAGTTCGGTGAATGACGTCATAGTGCTAACGGTCGTAAGAGTGCGCCACCGTCGTATTCTTCCTCGGACAGGTCGAAACATGTTTAAACAAATTTGAGAGAATCAGTGCTGCGAGTGTATTTATCGTGGTTAAACAGGACATTGAAGAGTCAAGGTGTATTGCACGCGGTCAAAACCCAATATGGATCAGCGAACGAAAGAGACTCATGAAATGGTAACAACACTTTACAAAGAAAGTGCTATCACTTTGAATTGTGTTTATGAGTTGTTCTGAGGAGGCCCGAACACCGTGGAAGACGTTCCCCGAAGTGGCCGGACATCCAATGTAATGATACGACCCAACTGAAGGTAATCCCTAAAAACGACTACGCCAGGAGTTTCCAGGACTTGTACAGTGCATTACTATTGACGGGGATTACTTTGAAGGATAGTAACCGCTGTTTCATGAAGCCAGCAATCCACTCGCAATATGACATCATTCACCGAACTTTATTGTCACAGGTTGTAAATAACTTACAAAAGGTTCAATACAAAATAATTCAGCCTTAATTTGCTTGCAGGGAGTCTCTCACATTTGAACTGAAATACGCACTAAAATTCAAAACTTATTTGCTTGCAGGGAATGATTGGTGGGGTTTTCGGCTGAAACAAATTCCTCAGAAAAGAAAAATAAAGAAGCAAGGAAAGAATGGATTCTGTAACCAAAAAAGGTGATTCAGTATGCCCATGTGCTTATCCAATGATCTTAACAGATAACACAAGCAGTAATGAAAAAAATCTTCTGAATGGATTTGCTGTTTTCTTGTGGTTTTTAGTGTGTTGAATCCGAATCTGCTTTAGATTTTTTTCTATCATGTCACGTTTCTAAGTTATGTGAAGAGAGACTACCATGTTAAAGGAATAAGTGTGAAGCTCCTCTCGTTATAACAATCATGAACATTTTTTATGGATCAATAATATTTTCCATTCTGTACAAAGAAACAGAAAAAATATAAATTACTGTAAAAAGAGTGAACACATCATTTCTCAAATTATTTATACAAATATTGAGAAAAAACATGTTCTTAACTTTAGTAATAATAATTTTGTTTTACCCACTTGCTCAATTCATTTTATTATTAACACTTAAAATTGCTTCAAGGGATATTAATACTTACAACTGCTAAGGAGTATGGCATTATTTTGTGATGCCAAACAATAGGAAAATAACACGAGGGGATGGATAAAATAATCAAAAAATTTGGATTCAACACAGCCTGCAAAAGCAGCCACACACGGAAGAGATTCTTGGAACACCAGATGAAAACCACTTTGGCATTTACCAGTCAAATTGTGGAACCATCCCACTCATTTATTACGGTCAATCTCATTGCAGGATTTCTGCTAGAATTAAGGAACATCTGCAATACCGAAACCCGAATAACTCTTGATTCGCACAACATATCCTCAAATCAGGACACAATGCTCATCCTAAAAGTTCAAGGTGATACACAGACTCCGACATAATAAGATTTCTAAATTTCCTGGAATCAGTAGAGATTCACAGCAACCATCCCAACCAGCTTATGAATCAGGATTTCATAGAACTTTCCAATTGGCTAGACAGTTTAGGACATTTAAAATAACCTTTATTCT
Source organism: Rhysida immarginata (assembly GCA_023313115.1). Taxonomy (NCBI): domain Eukaryota; kingdom Metazoa; phylum Arthropoda; class Chilopoda; order Scolopendromorpha; family Scolopendridae; genus Rhysida; species Rhysida immarginata. The sequence continues at coordinate 3,145 of JAHWFO010013976.1, forward strand.
CATTGGCTTCTATATTACTTCCCTTACCTCTACCTATTATGTAAAAATTAAGCCTGTATAGTTTGTAAATATTTTTTAGTCATGATGAAAGATGTATATTCATGCAAAATTAAACTATTTATGGAAAAGCGGATTTAATTTGATTACTGAGATGTTATTGATATCCACAGTTTATAAAGTAATTAGGACCAGGACTGCATCTAGAAACCTAGAAGGTAGGACAGTGATTGGGGAAAGCCTGGTCAAAACATACGGCAAGCTTCTTGCATTGGCAGTTTTTGCTGTTTACATTTGCTCTTTTGCCATGCGAAATATGGTGCACATTTTTGATCAAAATTTATTGAACCGTTCCGGAAGCTCTCAAAAATTGATATGGTTGCTTTGACCATCTGAAGTGAATTCGTAAAATGTATTCAATACGTTGATGGGGTGCAATATAGGAATGATGACTTTTGTAAAACAATAACAAACCATAGTGACGAATATGAAATCAAGATGTGGCATGTAAAAATTTATTGAGGTACAAAACATTATGACAGAGTGCAACAAAAAAACTTTTTAATTTTGCCCTGTGGTTTTTCAAATCCTTAATGATAGTAAAATCTAAATGGGAATAAGTAAACAGATACTAAGCATTTTAATATAAAATAATTCAAACACGTTACAAAAACTGTAATTTGCCTGATGTGTTATCAGTAAATATCAGAGAGATATCAGAAAGTAACATCATTTATTTTTTCAAAGAAAATTACAAACCATACCTGTAAACAACTAAATGCAGCTGAAACTACAAGTTATTATCAACTTTTCCATAAAGGCACCATGACGATTTAGGCATTTATCCCAACGCTGCACTAGTTACAGAATAGCCTGCTCATAGAACTCTGTCGGCTGTGAAAACAGTCAATGGCGCACGGCAGATTTGAGTTACTCGTCAATATCAAACTTCTGACCACCTAGAAATTTCTTCATTGGACCAAAGAGGTCGTAGTCCGAGGGCACTAAGTCCAGACTGTACCAAACAGAAACAAACCAGTTTTGATTTGACGGTTTTGACCATATGCAGGTGTGCGTTGTCATGAAGAAGTTGAACACTGTTTCCTCTTTCTGGTCGCTTATGCCGAATAGCACACCGCAGTAGTCACATTTCACAATAGGTAATGGCGTTGACGGTTGACCAACGAGGCAGGAACTCTGCGAGTAGAATGCCTTGCATATACCAAAAAACTGTAAGCATATTCTTCCGAACTGAAAGAGAAACTTTTAATTTTTTGCCAATCGGAGAATGTAGATGCTTCCACACCATGCTTGAGTTTTAAGCTCAGTTTGAAGTGCAATATCCAGGATCATCTCCTGCGACAATGCAATTCAGAAATGCATTTTCCTCCTGGCTGTACCGTTGCAGATGTTGCAGACTGCATGCCATTCTGTTGCCAGTTTGTTCTGGTGTCATACTTTTTGGAATCCAATGCTAACAGACTTTGTGGTATCTGAGCTTCTCATGCACCATATCCCATGCAGACCAATAGGATATGTGAAATGTTTCACTCACTTCTTTCAAAAAAATGCTACAGTTTTCTCTGATTGTGTCGTTAATGTCCTCGAATAATGACTAGTGTTGCTGCTGATGCAGGCCGCCCAGAACGCTGTTTATTGGCCATGCTAATTCTTCCTTCCAGAAACATTTTACAGAGTGACGGACCTGGTAAATGAGCTACGCAGCAGACCGCCCAATGTGTTGAATGACACTGATCTGAAGCGATCTGTGGAAGAGGACCCGTCAAAAACTGTTCGGGATCATGCGATATCAGCATCAACTGTCAGTAGACACCTTAGGACCATCTGCAAGATGTCAGTAGACACCTCAGGAAGCTCATGGTTACAGTTTGGTGGAACATCCGTGGTGTAGTGCATTACAGCTTCCTGCAGCAGGGGGAGATGATCACTGCTGCGACCTGCTCTCGTGAACTGCATCGTATGCACACAAAACTTGTGCATTGCAAAGGCATCCTTCTGCTGCATGACAACGCGCATCCGCACTTTGCTGGAGGCGCTACAGGCTCTGAGCTACGAGGTGCTTCCACACCCGCCGTACTCTCCCCTATCGACTACCATCTTTTCCAGAGCCTGGACAATTTTCTCTGGAGGAAAACATTCCTAACCCAAGCAGACCTTGAAAATGCATTCTGGGAGTTTATTGGGAATGATAAACCATGGCTTCTATCGGAGAGGGCTCGAGAAGCTACCAAATCATTGGCAACAATGTTTGGATTGCAATGGGGGTTATTTCGAATAGCACGTGTGAAGGTGTCCTTTCTAGAGGGCCATTAAAGATGACATCTGCAATCCGACATTTGATATGCAATGACCTGATACATTTGATTTTTGGTAAATAAATTATTCAAAAAGATGTAGCTGATCAAAAGTTTTAGACCAATAAAAAAACTTGGTCAAAAGTATTAGACCAGTAAAAATTTTCTGCTTAATATCCCCCAAATGACATTTGGAAACTTCTATATGCAAATTCAGAACACAGGTATGCATAGCATCAAGTTTTATAAAAAGAACACTTATGCTTTAAAAACAAAGCTACAAAATGGGAAGAAGTAAAGACCAAACAAAGAACAATATCATCCAGATTCATGAGAGAAGTATCTCTCAAAGAAACATTGCAGAGACATTACAAATAAGCAAGACAGCAATGCAGTATGTAATTAAAAAAATACAAACAACAGGAACTGTTCAAAATGTGAAACAAACAGGAAGGCCAAGAAGTACAAGCTCACGTGATGACAGGAAACTGAAAGCAATATGCAAGGCCAACAGATTTTCTTCATCCATCGAGCTCAACAACATATGGAGAGAATCTGGAATTGAAGTTTCAGACAGTACTGTACAGAGACGACTACATTCAATGGATTTTGCATATGTAAGGCAAAATCCAAACCAATGACACTCCAAAACAAGCCAGAGTGCGTCTCCAGTGGGCAAAACAACATGAAAACTGGTCCCAAACTGATTGGGCAAATGTTATTTTCACTGATGAAAGCAGCATTTGTATAGGGTACAGAGATAATGTTGGAACTAAGTCTACCGTCAACCAGATGAACAGTTTTACCCAGGCTGCTTAATGTCCACTGTAAAATTTCCACAGTCATTAATGATCTGGGGCTCCATGACTGTTCACGGAGTTGGGAGAATGACTATAGGCATTAAGAAACCTGGCAGGAGCGCTGCAGTCGCATTACATTTTGCGCCATCTAGTGTTTAAAATTTGTACTTTTTTATTGTAAGTAGAGATTTTTATTTTGAGGGAAATTTGAATCGTTGTTTTATAATGGAAATAATCCGAAAATTTAATTTCGAAGAGGTAATTAATTGGAAAAAACTATTCAGAAGAAAAACAATAGAAAAAGGCCATAATTTAAAAGAATCTGATCATATTTATGATGTTTTACAAAAATTTCCATCTAAATTAATTGAAGCAAAATGCATCCCACAAATGAAGACAACTAAAACTAGTTATAATATTACAATCCAAGTAGATAAATTTATTCTTTTAAATTAAAGATAGTTTCTAAATTAAAAATTTGTTTACAAAGTGAAATATTAAAAATTTGTTTTGAAAAATAAAAAATAAAAAATTTGTTTGAAAACTAATCATTGTAGATGGATGAAAATAATGAAATATCTGAAGCTCATTGCTCTTGCAAAGCAGGAGTAAGTGGAAAATGTAAGCATGTTGTCGGTGTAATTTTTTATATCAATGAAGAAGATGTGACGACCAAAACTTCACAGCCTCAAGCTTGGGGAAAACCGAACATGCGAGAGACATACAAAAAACCCATGTTATTAGAAACAGTATTTGGCTTTCCGAAATTTCCAAAATCAACTAAAAATTGTCAACCAGTTAGTTTGAACATTTTAAAAAATTTTCCTGATTTAAGTTGCCCATTTCAGTCTGCAGTATTATCTGATGATGAATTAAATAGTGATAATTTTCAAAATTCTTCTGTTATAATAAGAAATGAAGTTCAAGAAGATAGTTTAGATCATTTATTAAAAGAAAGAAAATATCATTATTTCTATAATTATAAACAATATTTTATTAATGATAAAATTGTATTTAAAAAAATAGTAGTCGATACTTTCGATTACTTTAAATCGGTATCGACTACTTTTAGTAAATTATAATTAAGATTATTCCTTCATTCCAAACAAGTGGCATTTGTAGAATTTTCATTATCTTCATCAAAAAATCCCGTATTTACAGCATTTGGTAACGTAAATTCATAGATAAAATCACATAGAGGGAATCATGGACGATTAATAAATTAAAAAAAAAAATCCTAAACCAACCAATTGTGGTAATCAAAAGTAGTCGATTATTCAAGGTAGTATTCGAATACGAATACTGAAATTTAAGTATCGTTGGTATCGATTACTTTGGTATTCGAATACTCCAACACTACTGCACAATCGCAAACGCAAGTCCCACTCTCGGCCCTGCGGGCCTCGCTGGTCACTGGTTTCCGTTACTCGAACGCCTTCGGCGTTCTGTCTACGACATCCCCCTCCTGGGGCAAATAACTGATATATACCCCAACTAAAATAAGGGGGCAGTTGGTTTCCCCTCGGTCGGTTACAGGAATCGCGACAATTCAATTTGCGGATTCAGCCATCGCGCGATTGTGGAGATAGTTAACATTAACCATAAATGCATTTGTATAAGTATTAAAAGGAGTTTATACTTTATCTGCCTAATTATTTTAATCCATTTATTTCGCCATTTAGAATTCTTTTTTATATTTGGCAAATTAAACAGAGATGTCTTTGGTATCGAATAACTATTTGAATTACATCCTACGATGCAGCAATAGATGCCGCCACACGTCCTTTTTAGTGACGGTTTTACAGTATGTTTCATTGAGGAATCCGCCATTTACAATATAATTTTAAATGTCAATACTAGGTGGCGTTAAAATCAACTTAATTATAGTGTCAAGTTTTCTATTGTACAAAGTTTGCAAAGACATTCTACAATACTTTCTTTTGCCGACAATTGAAGATAGATACAGAGATGAAAGATACGTTTTTCCAAGATGACAATGCTTCTTGCCACAGGTCAAAAACGGTGGCTGCATGGTTGCATGAACATGGTATTCCAAACAGTCCAGATTTAAACTCCATTGAAAATTTGTGGGCAATATTGAAAAAGAAAGTTGCAAGCCGCAAGCACGCTCCAAACAGGAACTTACTGCTGCAATTAAGAAAAGTTGGGGAGAAATCACTTCAGAAGATTGTCAATGACTTGTTGAACAAATGCTTGCTAGAATTAAGGCAGTCATCAAAGCCAAAGGTGGCCCTACTAAGTTTTGAATGAACTGGTCTAATACTTTTGATCAGCTACATCTTTTTGAATAATTTATTTACCGAAAATCAAATGTAGTTAGCAACCTACTAGTTACAGTAGATAAAAGTTAATATGATGTAGATGTAAGTACATGTAGTATGTTTCACTTCTGAAATAAATTACTGTTTCTGATGTATACTCTGAACTTGAAGGTGGTCTAATACTTTAGCACAGGGGTTGTAGTCCAGATAGTCGGCACTGTAAACTTCTATCATTTCCTCATGAATTTCAACGGGTTTCTTACATTTTGTGAAAAAAAAAACTTATAACAGCTCGCTGTTTTTCCACTGTAGATGATGTGATAGTGGCAGCCATTTGTAAAATGGTTAATAACACCTAGGGTGCCTGCATAGAAACCATTCATGTTATGCAATGTCTGTGCAAGTCTCAGCCTTCTTTTTGGCTATAATTAACTTTTACTTTCCGATTTCTCCTCGTATATAAACGTAAGTCTAACTATAGAAGAAAAAAAAAATTGTTTACCAGCATTTCTAGGAATTTCACTGGAACTTTGAATTAGATCTCCTTCTTTCATATTTGCCGTTGCCAAAATCCACCTTTTCTTATTTCCTGCAGCAACAAGTGCGATGTGGCCTGTGCGGCAAAAATCATCCTTTTTGATGTGAGCTACTTTTTCAACCAATGGTGATCCTGAAATGGGTCCCTGCCGATGAAAATCAACCCAAAAGAAGCTATGTTTAATCCCACCTCCAATCGTCTTCACAACAACACGACCTGTAAGGCACAAGAAAAGAAACTATGTTATTTCCAAAATAAATACAATCAGAAGTTAGAAACTGTGGATAGTTACATACAAGAAAATGAAACGAAATGCACTAAATTCACAAATTCCAGAAGTCTCGCTTTGCACTTTCTCGCTAATGAAGGAGACAGTTTCCAAAATGTAATAAGTTTATTTATATTATAAAAAATTCTTTTTAGTGGCTATAGTGGTTTTTGTTTTTTTATTTTGTATGTTATTTGTATAGGAAGGGAAACCAACCAGTTATCAAAAAAAAAATTAGTGTTTAATATCTCAATCGTATTTTTTTGTAATAAGAGGAAAAAAAAACCCCAAAAAAACACCTTCCTATTCACCCTTCCAGCAGACCTATATGCCACCATGCAGAAAAATTTGTCTTTACCCAGAATATACAGGGTGACACAAAAAAAACGGGAACTTTTTAACAATCCAATAAAACCAAGAGTGATGGAAGAAAAACATTTCATTCATAGTAATTGAAACCTGTATACTTGCCATTTACGAAACATTAATGGAATTTATCATTTTTTTAAAAATTACGTCCTTTAGATGGCGTCCTCACTGACCCCCTGAAATCTGCTGTTGAGATTCCTCACTGACCCCTGCAACATCTTAGCTGGGATACTGTGAATTTCATCCTGAATTCTCTGCTTTAACTCATCCAGAGTTCTTGGTCGAGTTGTGTACACTTTACTCTTGAGATAGCCCCACAAGAAAAAAATCACAAAAAATCAAAAAACACGTTAGAACTCCCTCTGCGCAGCTTTCAAACTATCACTGTTTTTAAAACATTTTTATTGCTACACACGCTGTTACCCATTCCATTGATCCATGGTTACTAAAATGGCAAAGTGTTTACTTGCTCAAGGTCATTGTCCCACAGTGCTGCCACCTGCTCGAAGCTGCCACTACGCAGACAAGGTGGTAGCATGGAGCCATCTGTTCAGTATTTTTCTTTCTTCTATAATAATTATTAGGGAGTTAATGTTGGTTTTGGATGCTAATAGAAGAAAAATCGCTGAGGAGTCTATGGACATGATAAGAGTTGATTAGGATGGATGACTCACCCCAAAGGAAGCCCCACTTTGTTTTTAATACTAATTTGGCACCTGCTAACCCCTTTATAAGGTTTCTTTAAGATCGGATATATGATTCCACTATTTTAACTTATCGTCTAATGTAATGCTGAGGAATTTATGATTCCTCCTGTTAGGAAGTCTAGTTCCAAGAAGGAAGACTGTAAGGGGTTGGGGGGCTTTATTTACTAGACACAATACAATGGATTTCTCTGGGTTATGTGGTTGTTTTCACCCCAAACTTCAAGTATACTGCAGGTGTTTTGCAGTGTGGTTCGAATTTCCAGGACAGATTTGCTGGAAAACCATAAGGCCATATCATCCACGAAAATACTTCTACTAACTGTCGATTGGATATTAGAGAATGCGTCTTTTGCGAAGATGTTAAACAGAGTGGGCTGAGTATTGAACCCTGTGGAAGGCCTTGCTAAAGTCGAGTCTACTTTTCCTTTTTTTAAGAAATGAGTTTGTCCATAATCCAAGTTTCCCGGGGATTTGGATATCGATCAGCTTATTTAACAGCAATTCGTGAGAAACGGCGTCAAAGGATTTGTTTATATCAAGGAAGATAATTTTGATGTTTTCTCCCTTTTCCCTTGATAAAAAGATGTCATCGGCTTGCTTAATTGCTGAAAAAAGGTGACCCTTTGTTAAGGCGCACACAGAGATGGTGTGGCAGTGGCGTGGTTAAGAAGTGGTGTGTGGCAAGAATGTGGTGTGGGAGTGGAGTGGTGGCGAAGTGGTCTCAAAGTGGTTTAACGAGCACTGAAGTGGCAAATATCATATCGTGCCATCGACTTGCCACTTAGTATGTCGTCGTCGTCCTTAGAAGATGAAGATGCTCGATTATTTGTGCAGCTTGCTAATATTAATACACAAAATCATCGCAGGAAAAAGCGTCCTTGGATTCACCATCTTAAGCAAAAAAAAAAAATATGTAATATATAACGTGTATAGACATGACTGAAATTTTAACGACGATAAATTCCAATTTTTACCGAATGAAGAAAGTAATATTTTGCAGAACACTTGAAATACCATGTCCTGTGCTTCAAAAGAAAGACAAATTTCTCTGGAAAAACTTTACCATCTTCCCTTCACCGGAAGCCAGAAACATCTAAGCGATTATCTTGCCGTTAGCTGGCGCCGCCTATTGTTGGTTTTTCTGCCGCCTGCTTTTACGAACAAACGCGAGCAAGTCTGAAAGTAGTTCCAGTGATGAACGACCTCCCGTGTGTTGAGAGAGGTTACCTAAGGAAAAAACTTAACTATCTGGTTAAATTGAACTATCTGACCACGGCGTAATACTAGCCGCCACTTCTACAATACTAGTACGCGGACGCCGAATTATAAACATACCCCAACCTATTTGGTTACAGGGGGCAGTTGGTTTCCCCTCGGCCGGTTACAGGAGGCTAATGATTCGTATTTTTTAGCGCTCACAGAAATGGCTGCCAGAAAGTTACGGGAACTCATTTTATGGTTAAACCTAAGTTAACCCAACCTCAGTTAACCTAACCCAACACCAGAACGCTCAAAAAAAATGCTGGCTTACCTTTCGACAATGGTTAATTATCCAGAAAGCAGAAAAAAGAAAATCTGAAATCCACAAATAGTTCGAAACGACCGCGACATGCCAATTGTGTGGTTGCTATGGCAACAGCTAGTGCACGACGGGAAGAGACATCCAAAACACGCCCTCCAATGTCGGAATCCACATGCAGGGGGGTACCAACAGTACTCGGACTAAATATTTTTATTGGCCAAGAAACGGCTCCCAGAAAGTTCTCCCAAAAAAACCAAGCACCTGTTTTTCTCAATCCCCCTTCAAAACAAGTCGCCCACTTTTAGAATCTTCTCTACAGATGGCGTCACCGCACATCATACAGATAATCGCTCAGACGTGTCTGGCTTCCGGTGAAGGGAAAGCCGTAAAATCATGCAAATTCTCTTAACAACACTGCAGTTTTGCACACTGCCTACTCAAATGTGTACTAGCAATTGGCAGCGAAGATGTACGCCACTCGAAAATTAAACACGTTGGAGACTAGTGGCACCGGATTCGGTGCCATGCCACTTCCACTTAACTGAGCCACTGCCACTCCACCTTGATGTGCTCGTTTGCATTTTCTGATGTAGGATTAATAATTCCACTTGCCATTTAAACCACTAAGCCACTTGCTAATGATCTGGGGCATGTTTTCGTGACATGTTTTGGGTCCATTACTTCCTTTGGAAGGTACCATCAATAGCTGTGCATACTTATCCATCGTTGCCGACCTCTTGTGAAACCGTATTCTGTGTCTAACACTTGTTGTGCTTAATAAAGCACTTGACAC
>JAHWFO010013979.1:0-15173 GCA_023313115.1 Rhysida immarginata
CAACACCTCCTAAAGAGAAAGCCTCTGCACGGAAACCGTCATACATTGTTACATCATCAGAGTAGTGCAAATTCAGGGCTTATTATTGGTAGAAATACGAATAACAAAGCACTACTATGATGATGTAACAATGTATGACGTTTCCGTGCAGAGTCTTTCTCTTTAGGAGGTGTTGATTGAGCCATGATAGTTCTGGGCAGGAGTGAGCCGTGGAGTAATTAGCTGTCTGGCTGATTTGTTTTTGAAGATTTTGAGCCTGAAGAATAATTAATTCAAAACCAATCCTCAAAGTTAAACTGCATACACAGACAAGAAAAAGGACCAGGAATCATTTTCCACAAAAACAAATCAAAAATACGTAACTAAAATGAAAATACGTAACTGAAAGACAAACGAAACGAAATTGAAATTGAAACCATGATCGAAAAATTGTTTATAAAATATAATAAAATACTTCAAATACAAAGTAAACGAAAAGATAAACTTATCACTCCGTGATCGGTGTGTGAAAGAATTATTAATAAGCTATTCTTGTGTTTAGCCATGTGTTTTGCATAATCTTCACTCACTTTCGGCCATGACAGTTTTGGGCATGGAGCTTCCCAATTTGATTCAAGTTACAACAATAGGATTCCGAGTCTATCTTTAATATACGTCATTGGTTGCAGTCGTTTCTTCGACAATAATTGTCACGCGTTTGTTCAGAACTTGAAAACAATGGTCATCAACAGCATACACCGGGCGAGGTCAAAAATACTATCAACGAGTTGAGTTAGTGAAGAAAATCATTGTTGCTAGGATAGTCAACAATACGTTAACAATCGAGCAATAATCATTGCTTCACCCAATGACGTATATTAAAGATAGACTCCGAATCCTATTGTTAACAGCGGCAAAAAGTGAAGCAAATTGAGCCATGATAGTTCTGGGCAGGAGTGAGCCGTGAAGTAATTAGGTGTCTGGCTGCTTTGCTTTTGAAGATTTTTGGGCCTGAGGAATATTTAATTCAAAACTATTCCTCAAAGTTAAACTTCGTATAAGTGTACAAACAAACAAGAAAAAGGACCAGGAATCATTTTCCACAAAAATAAATCAGAAATACGTAACTAAAATGAAAATACGTAACTGAAAGACAATCGAAACGAAATTGAAATTGAAACCATGATAGAAAAATTGTTTATAAAATATAATAAAATACTTCAAATACAAAGTAAACGAAAAGATAAACTTATCACTCCGTGATCGGCGTATGAAATAATTATTAATCAGCTACTCTTCTGTTTAGCCATGTGTTTTGCATAATCTTCACTCACTTTCGGCCATGACAGTTCTGGGCATGGAGCTTCCCAATTTGCTTCAAGTTACAACAATAGGATTCGGAGTCTATGTTTAATATACGTCATTGGCTTCACCAACCCAACTCGGTGTTTGCATTTTTGACCTCGCCTAGCTATTACAGATGGTATACAAAATCAAAGCTGCAAAGGCTTTAATACAAAAATCGAGTAAAAAACTGACAAAATATAAAATAATGAACATGTGGTGTGTAAATACATGACCTCCTTTATTATTACAGACCTGTTTTACTGAATAATGTCCATTGTTGCTTTTGGCATTTCTCAATTTTGCCATGGCGCTGTTTAACCTCCCTTTTGTTACCAACTGAGATAAACAAAATGTTGTACAAACAAAATACAAAAACTACCTAACGTATTAAAAATCTTTTGCATAAGAATATTTTATTTTAAAAGGGAGTTAAATAGCGAATAAAAAGAAACCTACATTTGGTTAATGAAATGAATGCTTATTCAGTTTGTTTTTAACTTCACTGAGAGGTCACCTGACCATCATAGTCCAAGCAACAATGTAACCTTCATTGTTGGAAACAATCAGAGAGGGAGGTTAAGCAGCGCCATGGCAAAATTGAGAAATGCAAAAAAGCAACAATGGAAATTATTCAATAAAACAGGTCTGTAATAATAAAGGAGGTCTCGGTAAATATTAAAACAATAACACTTGCACATCCCAAATGCTAGAAGCTAGAGCAAGTCAACTAATATTGAAAGGTACTTAGATTGAGGTTGAGCAAGTCAACTTCTTAGAGGTTGGTGCCTCAAAGACATTATATGAACGGTACAAAAATATTATCCATTCCTTACTTTCTCATGCAATCTCTTTGAAAAAATAACCTTCACTTATTCCAATACTTTTTAGTAGAAAGGCATGAAATGTTGAATTTAGAAACGCTTTCTTGTTTTAAAAATCGAATGATTCATTAGCAGACCGTAATTATGAATTCGGGCCACTAGATGGCGGTAGAAGCACTGTCGCCTAGCAGAATGTTTATTTCCGTGAGAGTTTCCGCTTGTATTGTTCTAAGCTATTTTTCTTAATGCAAGCAATGATTATTCAAATGTTATCATAAATTGGAAATGAATTCGATTTGAAAAGTTTCTGTTAATGGATTCCTATGAAAACCCTTTAGTATTCTTTGCTGGATATTTTTAATGTTGATTAATTTCAGAAGGGGTCAAGTGGAAAGATGTGTGTTAGAGATACGAGGTGGGCTGAAGAGAGTTTTTTTAATTTAAAACAGATATACATTCTTTTTTATTATATCCTTTGCACTATTACAGGTGACAATAAAATTTGAGTTTTTGTAATTCTGAGGAGGATTTTGGTTCGATAGTGATCAGTTCATCCTCATTTGTAGGTTAAGTTGCTGCTTTAACCTAAATAAACAAATACAAAATTAGTTTATTTGAAAAGTAATATTATTAGTGTTGAAAGTTGAATATTAAGTTGTGGACGGTGATTATTTTCTTTCACCTATATAACATATTCGCGAAAATCCGGTATCGATATTTCATATCCCGGATGTTTTTCCTTTCTATATGAGAGGCAGTCATAAAGTTCATACCGTTGCATAGAAGACATGATTGTACCGCAACCAAATTTGGTGGGTTCACCAATCCCTCACCACACTGAATCTTTGTAGTGATGCACTTACTATGGATATTTCATCCGTGAATGCCATAAATGTGGAGGCCTATCTTTAGCCAGAGAAATGGCCCCAACACTGCTGTGAAATCGCCCTTTAAGAAGTGGATTCTTCGTTATTTTAAAAAGGAAAAACTCACTGGGTGCCTGCCTGGCCTTGTTTAGGAAAACTTCGTGGAAGGCGATTTAAAAGCGATGATGAGGTAATGTCTTCTCTAAGGAGCATTTTTCGAGCAGAAGACGGGGTCTACATTTACGACATTCACGGATGAAATATCCATGGTAGAAGTGTATGAACTTTGTAAGCAGTATGTGTAGAGAGGGATTGGTGAACCCAACAAATTTGGTTGCCGTATGATCATGCCTTCTATCCGAAGGTGTGACTTTATGATTGCCTCTCGTACAAGTGAAATAAGTGAATTTATTTCATACCAAAGAGGATTGCTATTTCGTTTACCCCCACAGTATGTACTTATCAGTAAGTTCAGAATGCGGTCAGCTTAGGAATTGCAGGCAAAGCTTGATCACGGGATACATGCCATTACCTATTCTTTTTTTCAGTTCTTCTTTTGCTTCTTAGTTAGTCTACGATCAAAATATCCAGACAACATATACACTCTCTACCCAAAAGTATCCGGAAACTTTCGATTTTAGACGTTTTGTCGAGTATCTAGAAAAATACTTGACGAATTATCCTGAAACTTCAGAGATATAAAGAGGATGATGCACCTCATATATTTCAGCGAGGGTTTTCTCCCGAAGGCGAATAGGGACTAGCAACAAACTGAACAAAAAAATAATGTTTGGGATCACCCTGTAAAAAAATAAAGATTGAAATATGTTGTGGCTGTAGGAGAATAGCACGTATATTCGTGGAGATACACTACCCTATCAAAATTCATGGAACAACCCTGATTTGCATGAAAATGGGACATTCTTTAGCAAATTCACTGTTGGCATTCTTCCCAGCATTACATAACAGAGAGCATGCTAGTATGAGATGATGCTTGCATGAATGCTGTAAGAATGTCTCAAAGAAAAGAACGTTCAGACTTTTAAAGAGGTACAATTGTTGGGTGCCATTTCGCAGGCAAAACTGTTAGTGAGACGTCAGCCCTCCTAAACATTCCGAAATCGATCGTTCACAACGGGCATGGAAAGAGAAAAGCACCACAAGTATTCTGCCTAGGACTGGAAGACCCAAGACTATGTCGGCCAGACTCCATGTGACTTTTACGTGTTTGGGGATCTCAAGAAACATCTGAAAGGCCGCAGGTTTCAGTCGGACGATGAAGTGAAGGAAGAGGTTTTGGAATGGTTCCACAGGCAACCGGAAGACTTCTTCCATAAAGGAATTACACGCCTTGTTACACAGTGGGATAAATGCCTTAACGCACTTGGAGAGTATTTTTATATTCCTTGTATACACTTTGGTTAAAAAAATAATTTTCGTTTTCATTTGTACGACCCTTATGATGATTAAAAACACTTTTATGTGGAAAGTGGTATCCTCCCTTCATCTGTATAATAGTCCACTCTATCCAAGAAGCAATAGCAGATAACATCTCTGCCAGAGTCAATGTTGGCGCTTCCAGGCCAATACCAGCAGGCCTTCACATTCGTTATATCAGAAGACCCACCGGAGTACCAATGCTAGAACTACAACGCCAGATCTAGCACATCACATGAGCTCGTGAACATTTTACGTGACCTTGGAAGACTAGAAAAGGGTTATGTGGTCCAGAGAATCACAGTTCCTGTTACATCGGGATGATGTAAGACGCCATGAAGCTATTGACCCATGTTATCAACAAGGCACATTGCAGGCTTATGATGGTTTCATACAAGTGTAGGATACTTTTTCCTGTCATGATTTAGATCCTATGTTCCTCTGAGATACATCACTTGGAATGATTAGATACATTTACATCGCTTGTTAAATTTTGTTTATCCCTACAGCAGAACTAGTTTGAGGAGCATGCAGAACCATGTGGCCAGCTCACGTCCCAGATATGAACCCCATTGAAATTTTATGGGACGTGTTGCAGAGGTCTCTGAGCACCCAAGATCCGGTACCTACAAATACGTAGGATCTAGTGTTGACAATCCAGATGGCTTGGTCTAATATCTCGCCAGTTCTAATAATCTCCCAACATGTGAAAAATAAGCCCCTCACGTGATTTCAGACATTCCAGCTTTGAGTTTGCTTTCCAAAAAAGTCCAATTATCATCTTCAAAACTCTCTACAGGGTTCAAATCAGACCACCGAGCTGGCCGGCACATAACGTTTTGGTGATTCTGCTCTTGATCGCAATTAGTGGATTACTGCTTTGTCATTTTGAAATATTCCAGTCAATGCTAATGAGCTTCTCGGTAAATAGAAGCTATCAAACTTGTAATTTCATTTATCCAAACGCCACTAAACCATGACAAAGCCGCCTGTTTGTTGTCTGCAGAAAGATAGTCTTTCATCTTTACAAAGATCATGCCGTCAGAACCGCAATTCCACAGGAGTAAATTATAATTCAAAACCGTGATGGGTCGCTTACTCTTCTTTCTCAGCGTGTGTATAGTAAGAAAACTTAACCTAAACAAACTCTTACTCACGCTGGCGATTCCTAAATCATAAAGTTGGAGGTGAGATGTGAAACCATCAATATTATACAACGACTAATACAGGTGAAAAACTGGATAAACAGTTGCAACCAAATAAACGGGAACAGAAACCACGATCCCAAAAAAGTAAATTTTAATTAAAAGGTACGGATTTAAATTTTAGAGACGTTGAATAAAATTTAATTTAATTTTCTACTGTTTCTGTTTACCTACTTAAAACTATTTGCTCACTCATTGTATAATCATCATTACTTTTCTTGAATCATCAAATTTTGATGATAATTCAAGAGAAAACGGAGAACTGGAGAACTGCTCTGTAATAGAAAACGAAAAGCAAAAAACGAAAAGCAGCAGAGAGAGCGATATACGTGGTCTCTAGTTCGAGCCCATTCGTGCAATTTTTCTTTTACTTTTCTGCAATATACAGGGAACGAACCTTATCATTTCTGAAATACAGTACTGTAGTTAACACCCTTCTCAATACAAATGCTCCACTTACCTGTAGTTGCTGCTGTAATAAAACAGGGTTCCTTGATATTCATGTAAGGTCCTCGGGCTGAATAAACAAGGATTTTGACCAAGCCCATCTCGCAATGAAGCATTTTTTCCCTACATGTCCAACAATAGCTTTTTTATGTACAACAATAGCACTTTCCATCGGAAAATAATTCACGTACATGACTATGATTTCAATCATTTAATCTGGTTGCCTCAGACCCAGATCTTGATCTCGTAGAGAAAATTGGTAAACAATGAAGGTTAGGTGTGTGCTGAGTATTTTTCCAATGGAAATGATTGCAGCTTGCAGTCGCAAGTGCTAATATAGTCCAGAATTCTTCATTGGGTTCAAATCTAGTGAACGGGCAGGACAATCCATCACTTGAACACCTTTTACCATGAACCACTGCCAAGTCGTTTTGGCATCGTGAATTGGTGCATCGTCCCGTTGAAATTCAAAGATTGGGCCTTCTCTCACCTCTGCAAATTGTAACAAATTGTCTTCCGAATAAATTTTGATAGGCAATGTCACTCAGTGTAACTTTGCGAAAGACAAATTTGTTTTCCCGTTGTTTGAAATGCACTCCACACCCTTAGAAAGGCACCATCTTGCTGTCGTTTGGAAAAGATGTTTTCATCATTCCTGATGTCATGCCAGTAATGTGCCCAACCATTTGGATCATCCAAATTGAATATTGTTCATCACTAATGATGACCTTCTGCCATTGACGGACCTAGTGCTATTTGACTTCAGTTTGTCACACTCTTTCAATGGTGGTTGGTGTTTTCTTTTTTTTTTTTACTTTAGTGTTTTCAAAGTTTTAACAACACCATGAACAGTATCTTTTGAGACTCCCAATATCTGGGTGACTTGCTGCTACAGCAAGCAGTGATGAAGATCCTTGTTTTAATATCTGGAATTTTTTATGAGGACTCAAGAGAAGGCCTCTGTGTTGCACAATTCCACAACTACACAGCAGAAACGTTTGGGTGAGTTCATTTCCAAAAAGGTTGGATAGGGATATTGCAATTGATGTCATGTTTTTCTCCGGCAATTGTTGTGTAAAGCACGCGCGCAAGAAAAACAACGCAGACACGATATAATATTGAGCTCAGGCACACTGAAGGATGAGCGAAATAATCGTCGAGTTATACCGCGTGCCATATGAAAAATTATAAATGTTGGCTTTATGTTCACACGGTTTCGCAAGCTTATCGTTCATGTTCAAAATGTGCACCATGCGCTCGAAGACAATGTCTCACAGGATCCAAATTTTCTTCTGTCACGCGTAAAAGTGTAGCTGGTAGAATGCTGTGTAGGCTATTGGTGATCCTTTCCTATTAGTCATCCAAATTTTCGGGCTGTGTCTGAAACACCTGCTTCTTCACGTTGTTCTGGTTTCAGCATTATTCCTCTAATGCACTATTTCACCTACAAAATCAAAGCAACCAATTAATCCATTTGGCACACGACTGTTGAGACACACGGTATTTTGTTTCTTTTGCTGTGGACGACTTCCAAGTCGGATGCGCAACCTGAAATGGGATTTTGGATCATGGAAGCTACTGGAGAGATCAAGAATAACAATATCACAAAAAGTGGTAATTATTCATATCTCTATTGCTTATTGTGTCGATTTCTATATTGCTATTTGTTGAATTGAATTCCTTATTGCTCTTCTTCGTGAGTCACTGTTCTATTGTCAAGGTTTAGCAGTGTGTAGCTGGCGTTTGCAACTGAGATGCCTGGACGTTGTGGAACTCTTTAATGGATCTACGCACAACTAAAATGGAGTTGCAAATAGTAAGTTTCTCACGTAATAGTAATTAAGCTGGGAAGGCAATCCGATCTTATTTGGAGGAAAATAAAACTTTGAGAAGTTGACTCTACTTTTATTAATTTAAGTGGGCAGTTTGCAACAGACAGTCTGTACGAACCCAGGATTATTCCTGGCTGTGAATATCATGGTGATTGAAAAAAACCCCACTGTAACTCACATCATCACAACAATGAAAACAAAGTTTGTGGAGTCACATTATTATGACTACCCCTACGTTTTTCTTCGGAGTTGCCCAGCCGAGGAACTAAGTCACGTGTTGGGAATTGATTAGGTGACTACATACGGTAGGTTTCCACTATGTTGAAAACATAACACTCATTGCTGCAACGGGTAAGATACGTGATTTATCAGATCTAGAAAAGGAGATGATAATCGGCTTTCGGGCCACGGGCGATTTCTCGCCTCACCCGCCACCGGCCGTAACTTCTGTGGAGCAGAAATCGTGACTCATCAGATTCCAGTTTCCAGTTTCTGTACTGTTGGGCAAATTGAAGCCGTTTTTGGCGATAAACCTTCGTCAGCATGGGTGCGGTGACCATCCGCCTGCTGCAGAGGCCCATACGTAACAGGGTCCTCTGTACTGTGGTTTTAGAGACATGTCTGGTAGCACCCTTATTGGTCTGAGCGGTAACTTGATCCACTGTAGCTCTTCGGTTTGCCTTCACACACCTGCGCACCGACTTTCACCTCTCTCATCAATGGCACATGGTGCTCCACTGTTCCCATACCGTTTATTCTGAACGCTCTCATTTTCCCAGCCATGGTACATGTTTTGGAAATGGACGACAAGCTTGCGAAACCGTGTGAACATAAAGCCAACATTTATAAATTTTCATATGGCACGCGACTTTTGAGACACACGATATATCTTGACGATTATTTCGCTCATCATTCAGTGTGCCTGAGAAAAACATTCAGTGTGCTCACCATTTCGTGTCTGCGTTGTTTTTGTTGCCCGCGTGCTTTACACAACAATTGCCGGAGAAAAACATGACACAATTGCAAAATCCTTATTCAGCCTTTTTAGAAATGAACTCACCCAAACATTTCTGCTGTGTAGTCGTGGAATTGTGCAACTCAGAGTTCTTCTCTTGAGTCCCGGACAGTAGTTTGGCAAAACAGCAAATAAATAATGAAACAAAATATAACAAGAAATTAATCCTCCCGAGAAAGGTATAGGAAAGTAGCGGAAGCGCTGAGGTCATCTATTTTTACTCTTTTATATGCACTTTTTAATTCGCCCCCTCCTTTTTTTAATCGAAAAATTGATTTTCTTGAACGTATTATTTAGAAGATAAAAAACAGCTCTATCTTCTTTCGTTTCTCATCATTTCCGTTCGAATGATATATGACATGCCACATGGTGCCATAGTTCTAAATACCAAGTGACTGTCACCCTCACAACTCCGTCCCTATTGGGACAATTTGGCCCAAACTTTAAAGCAATGTTGATCTTGTTTAGAGGAATCAGCAAATCGAATTTCATTCCTTTATATGCATAAATATGCGTAGACCATTTGGTCCCCTCTAATTTCCGCCCCCGAAACTCCGACCCCAATGGGCCAATCAAAATCAAACTAAATAGTGAAGATGCGCATGCCCGTAGTAAGCTACATTCCGAATTTCAACCTTCTATCTCAAAAAATGCGGTAATTATGGAGGGGACCATAATAACCTTCTAGCTCCATTCTTCCGCTACTTAATAATAAAGCAAATGCTACAAATTGTCAGTGCAACAACTTAGCTTAAAGAAGCCATGTGGGGGCTCATCGAGACACGACAGTTGGTAATGAGATACCTCATATTAGTATGCCCTGCCATCTTTATGAATTCGATTATTATCGATAATTATTATTTTTTTGAAATCCCAGATAATTTGCTTTGAAGATCAAGTGTGCAAAGTTTCATCAAGATTAGAATAAAACTGTAGATTGTATAAGAAACATAAAAACAAACAAATCTACCCACTAATACTCTTCTTTATATACATGGATTTGATTTAACTTAAAACTAGTCAAAGAAAATGATTACAATAATTACAACAGATGGTGTAACATACAATTTCATTTGGCAGCCACCATAAACGGGTGTTAAAGTCGCTCAAAATAAAGAAAATGAAAAACCTCATTGCCAAGAGCTACAAAACTAACTGATGATGAAAAAGGACAAATATCCAAATGAATACTGCTGGATAGTCAATCACTCTACCGGTGTTGTGTTAAATTATCATACGTTAAGACCTCAATATGGTACGTATAAATGACCTGGCTGACCGGAAAAGCTTACTCCAAGCCAAAAAAATTCCTGATATTAAAACAATGATCTTCATCACTGCTAGCAGTGGCAGCAAGTCACCCAGATATTGAGAGTCTCAAAAGATACTGTTCATCGTGTTGTTAAAACTTTGAAAACTCTACAGTTGAAAATAAGAAGACACAAACCACCATTGAAAGAGTGCGACAAACTGAAGCTAAAGAGTACATGCACTAGGTGCATCAATGGCAGAAGGTCATCATTAGTGAAGAACAAAATTCAATTTGGATGATGCAGATGGTTGGGCACATTACTGGCATGGCATCAGGAATGACGAAAACATCTTTTCCAAATGAAAGCAAGATGACGTCTTTTTAAGGGTGTGGGATAAATTTTCAAACAAGGGGATAACAAATTTGTCTTTCGCAAAGGTACACTGAGTGACATTGTCTATCAAAATTTACTTAGAAGACAATTTGTTACAATTTGCAGAGGTGATAGGAGGCCCAATCTTTGAATTTCAACGGGACGATGCACCAATTCACGATGCAAAACAACTTGGCAGTGATTTATGGAAAATGGTGTTCAAGTGATGGAGTGTGCTGCCCTTTCACCATATTTGAACCCAATGGAGAATGTCTGAAATATATTAGCATATATGTGCTCCATATGCTAGTGGCAAGCAGTACAATTTACATCTCAACTGCAAGCTGCAATCATTTCAATTGGGAAAATATTCAGCAATATAGATAAGTTTCAATTTGTAACAATGTATAGAATTCCTGCTATTCAGGCTTTTCTTAGTGATTAACTTGAGAATAAAATAAAACTCTTTTTCCACAACGAAACAGGAAATAAACAAAAAGAAAAAGACCGAAAATAAAATGTAAAAATACAACCTGAGTCTGTAAGCGCTTTTCGAAAGCTTTGCTTTCATCATTCAGCAGCCAAGGAGCACCTCGAGAGAACTTGAGAGAACTGACTTGGAATAGAACATGCTGAGTATTTATAACGAACGGAAGCCAATCAAGACAAAAAGATCCAACTGAATTTTATTGATTGGGTAAGTGCGTCGTCCATTTGATCAATGGTGATTCGCTAATAGGACCCCTATCTAAGTTGAGTAATAATTTTTTATCTGTTTTTTGAATGGCTAAGCTTTCGAAGGCGTCCAGAAGGTGTTTCTTGTTTATTGACTCAATAAGTTTTACATTGCTTAATAAGAATTCATGCCCGGTATCTAGCGAGTGTTTGGCTATGGATGACTGATTCCCTCTACCATATCTTGTGTGTCTCATGTGTTCTTCAAATCTTGTTTCAATATTCCGGAAAGTTTGTCCTTTGTATCTCATGGGGCATTGGGAACATCTAGCTTCATATATTCCTGATTTCTGTAGTGGTGGAATCGGGTCTTTTGGATTAGGTAATAAATGCCTGGTCTGGTTGGGATTGCTAAAAGATAACGAAATATTAAAAGATTTAAAGACAGAATTGAGACCTTTGATTAATGATTTATTGTAAGGGAAGGATATGACTCTCCCTCTATTTTTAGTCCGGTTGAGGGTAGCGATTTCGTCCATGAACTTTTTTAACTTCCTCTTCCTTACCAAATCGGTGATGGTACGTGTGCTATAGCCATTTTTAACTGCAATATTCTGAATCAAGGAAATTTCTTTTTTGAATGAGGATTGACCTAGTGGGAGACTAATAGCTCTGTCAATCATCGAAATGAAAGTAGATATTTTTTGATTCCAAGGGTGGCTGGAATCGCTTGGTATGTAATTCAATCCGTTCCTAGGCTTTCGGTATACCTCAAATGATAATGAATCATGGTTTCTGATGACTAAGATGTCAAGAAACGGCAACCTTTGATTATTTTCCAACTCAAAAGTGAATTGAACGGACGGAAAATAACTATTAATATGTTGGACAAAAGTGTTGACATCGCAAGCATTGGTGTCAAAAATTGTGAAAACATCGTCCACGTATCTGAACCAACAATCGGGAAAGTAAAAACCGGAATTCCTCAGGATATCCTCGAAACTTTTCAGAAATATTTCAGCCAAAATAGGGCTAAGGCAAGAGCCCATCGGTGTACCGCCCACCATTTTGTAAACTTTCCCATTTTATTTAAAAATATTATTATTGGTACATAACCTCGTTAGACTTAAACATTCGTTGCGTATGTTTTCAGGAACTTTGTTCTCATTCAAAATATTAGTTAAAAAGTTTATAGTTTCAGGTATAGGGATGCTAGGGAACTCCTTGTATAGGTATAGAGGTGCTCCTTGGCTGCTGAATGATGAAAGCAAAGCTTTCGAAAAGCGCTTACAGACTCAGGTTGTATTTTTCATTTTATTTTCGGTCTTTTTCTTTTTGTTTATTTCCTGTTTCGTTGTGGAAAAAGAGTTTTATTTTATTCTCAAGTTAATCATCTGCATTATCCAAATAAAATTTCTAGACAATTTAGAGTTCTTAGTACTTAACAATTTCTTGAAAAACTTTAAAAATGAGCAGTAACTAGAGATAATGGAGAGATTGCAGCCTATTGAGTAAAAGTGGAAAGGCGACAAAGGGAGCGGTCTCTTCGCTCTGTGCTGTTTTGGTTTCGCCAGCACACTGCTGCAACTGCGAAATGGTGAGTAAGTTGTGAGCGAGTAATGAGCCTGTTAACCGAAGAAACGAAGACTGTTAAACCACATAAGTGTGATGAATGGGCACATCGAGAGCAGAGTGCAATTGTAACAACAGATTACCAAGCAGTGAATAAGCCCACTCAGATTGCAAAGCACATAGACACGAACGATCATATAAGAAGAAAGTTGACTCGTCGAAGTTATTGTTGCCATATATTTCCACTAAAACACTTGGGAAATATTATTGCCCTAGAAACCGATGTAGTGATGATGCAACAATGTTTTCAAAAAAATGCAATGATAGAATGTTATGTTGTCTTGGCAATAGAACAGAATTATTAACAAAGAACAGGAAATGAGTATAATAGCACGATATACACGTGTCAGCTCCCTAACGATTTGTTTGTTTGGAATCCTTAAACGCGACGGCAGTTTCTCCTTACTCTTCAAGTGGGTTGGGTATAAAAAAACGCCGGTCGTACTCGTGCCACAGTTTAGGACATAACCGATAACAAAGCATGCGTAAACTCTACTCTTCAAATCAAAAAGTATGCTGTATTATGCTCTTTAATAATCGTTCGAAGTATCATGTTATTCAAATCTTTTGAAATATCACCGAAGACAAGAACGAGTATTGGTTAGAGAAGAAAAACGTTATCCGGGCGCCGGAACAACGGGAGATTCTTCTACACCAGGAAAGTGTAGGATCACTGAAAACCAATATGAGTTATTATAGGTTTCTTCTTGAGGATGTTCTATTTACCCACAACTATTATACGCCGATTGCCTCTACTTGTGTGTTTGTAAATATGACAATGAATTTTGTGGGGGTTTTTTTCACTTTCGTTTGCTTTCTCTAAAGATTATTGACTACAGCTCTCAAAAATTTTTTAAATGGAATGAATTGTTAACAAGTCAGGCAACCGAAATGCCCAGGATCGATATAATTTTAAGGTATTAGAAAATAAAAAGGAAAGCATTTCGTTGTTAAGAATTAGATGAAGTTGCTAAGGACGCCTCTGGTGCTAAGCAAGGCGTACTTCTAAGGGAAATGTATCGTTCAAACGGAATAAAACTAGCTGAAAAGTTAAATGGAGAAAGTAGCAATTCTCTATAGAACATATAAGAATCCTTTAACTTTTAAGCATTCCTATTTAAAGAAATAAGCGTTAATTGTTAAAGCGTTCTGTGTAAGGGTCAATTTTTCTTCAGAAACTATAGCCAACATTTTTTCGACGTAACTATATATCACTGAAGAAATGATTAGCTACTAGCTATTGTTAAAAAATGTTAACACAAGTTACCTATTGATAATATAAGGCTTAAGTAATTATATGTCATATCTTAGCATTGAAAGTTTCCAATGGTATCATTAAAAGACGAATCATGAAACCAATTTCGATTATCATTAATTTTACGTTATATTCATTCATGACACCTCATTACAAGTCGTTTGATATATTACATGTCCTATTTTAGCATTGAAACTTCCAATGAACCGTAATGATACCATTAAACCACGTATCTTTGTACCAATTTGGATTATCATTAATTTTACGTTATATACATTCATGACACCTCATAACAAGTTTTTTGATATTTTACTTAGCATTAAAAATTTCCAATGAACTATAGTGGTTCCATTAAACTACATATCATTGAAGAAATTTCGATTATTAATTTTATGATATTCATTTATGACACCTCATTCCAAGTCGTTTGATATATCACATGCCATATCTTAGCATTGAAAGTTTCTAATGGGCCAAAATGATACCTCTAAACCACGTACCTTTAAACCAATTTCGTCTGTCATTAATTTTACGATATATTCATTCATGACGCATCATTCCAAATTGTTTGATATATTACATGCCATATATTAGCTTTGAAAGTTTACAATGAACCACAATGGTTCCACTACACCAGGTGCGCTTGAGCCAATTTCGGCAATCATCAATTTTATGTTACGAGGCTCGTCCAGAAAGTAAGTTCCGTTCGGTAATAAAAACGAAACTACTACATATATATTCAAAATTTTTTCTTTACCAGATTCTATGTACCTTTAACTATTTTCCACATAGTTTCCAAGTTTATTTAAGCACTTGTCATAGCGCTCAATGTACTTCCCCATGATCATTTCGTAGAAGCTGCCGCCGGTGAAGAAAGTCACGCATTTTTCACTGTTCTTCGTCGCTGAAATGCATGCTGCCGATGAACTCCTTTAGCTCCCGAAAAAGGGGGTAGTCACTGGACGCGAGGTCCGGACTGTAAGGCGGGTGGTCAAGTTGTTCCCAACTAATCAGATCTTTTGTTTGGGAACAACTTG
>JAHWFO010013981.1:0-13612 GCA_023313115.1 Rhysida immarginata
TGAGTCACCCTTTATTCAAGGAAATAACACGGAAATAAGCAAACACCCAGCTGGCGAACTGGCTGCACAGGTGTTTGCGAGGGGTGGTATAGGAAATAGTCACCCTTTGTTCACGTTGCCCCAAGCGATTTGTTACTATGGAAACCCCCTTCTCCAGCTCCCCAACAGTGGTGGTGGCGCGACCTCTCGTGAAAGGCTCTACTGTGAGCAGTGTAATGACGCGGCCGCGCCACCAGTTTGGTGGCTCGAAGAATCGCGTATGGAGCACATCCCCTCTTCTGGCCGCGCGTCCACTGGCGCCCTCACCACCACGTGTGAAAGGTTCAACTGTCAGCAGTGTAACGACCCTGCTGCGCCACCATGGTGGCCTCGTGTGAAAGGGACCTAAGAAAACAATTAAAAGACATGGGATATAGCTTTTGCAAGGCTAAGTGTAAACCCTTCATGACGGAGACGCATAAGAAACAACGTTTGAGTTGGGCAAAAGAGCATCAAGCTTGGACTCAAGATGACTGGTCAAGGATGCTCTTTAGCGATGAGTCGAGTATCTGCATTGGTGATTGTGATGATGCTGGAACTTTCGTATGGAGACTACCTTCTGAACAGTTCAACGAATAGTGCCTGCGTTCTACTCGGAAATTTCATACCTCAATCAGGATATGGGGGCTGTATTTCGGCTCGTGGACAAGGACAGCTATGTACTTTAATGCAGATGTCTATTGCGAGATTATTGAAGGCTTTCTAGTCCCAACCATTGAACAGCAGTTCCCTGAGGATGACAATGTTACATTCCAGGACGATAACGCGTCGTGCCACAGAGCCAAAAAAGTGGTAAAGTTTTTGAAAACTAAAGGGATTAAGCAACTGTCATGGCCTCCCAATAGCCCTGATATCAATCCCATTGAAAACTGTTGGTGGAGACTGAAGCAACTGGTAAACAACGAACACCCAACAACAAAACAGGAACTGAAGACTGCTCTACGAACATGTTGGACAAACATCGACTCCGGGTACTGCCGACAGCTATTAGAATCCATGCCCAACAGGATCAGAGCGGTAACTAAAGCAAGAGGAGTTCCCACACAATACTAAGTAGGTTTGAAAACTCCATATTCCAAACTTGTTTGGCGACCTATCTCATATTCCATAATTCTTTGATTGTAGGGGTTTCAAGAAGATGCTGATGTATTTCCTAAGCATCATATTTCATAACGTCTATAGTCCATCCAGCCTTACTTTGCGCGAAATGTGATGGACATTTCAATTGTTATGTATTGTTCAAGTTTTGTTGTAACAATGTCCAACAATTGAAACGGCCATCTGATTTCGCGCAAACTAATGCTGGATGGATTATAGCGATTAAAATTCAAATATCAGGAGCACATTAACATATAATTCATCTTAGTGTAACAATTGGAGAGAGTAAATTGCTTTGTCACGAAAGGTTATATTATTGTGTCATCCACTGTGTATGTATTCCATACTTTCTTGGAGGGGTTGTACCGGGTGGGCAAGAAATAACGTGAGGTGTTCAGAGCTCGCTAGCGGGAATTCTATTAGGCCAAATGCAGTACATTTTGGTGTATATACTTAGTGGAACATGCAGTTTCGATTTTTGCAAAAAAAAAAAAATAGTACCAAAAGTCGCCATAGGGGGCGCTTATTTCAAGAAAACAATGAATACCTAATTGTCAAATGAACAAATACCGTACAAACCAACTTTAGTAACAACAATAAACAATGTTTTATTTTTAATTCCAAATGTGTTTCAATATGAGCACCAGTATGCTGTTCCAATAGCTGCATGCGGTACACGACATTTTCTACGGCAGCTCGCAGCATATCTGCATTAATTAGTCTGATATGTAACGTTATTTGATCCTTTAAGGTTGAGAGGTCAGGAACATGTGCTTGATACACAAGGCTTTTCAAATATCCCCGTAACCAAAAATCACAAGGGTTGAGATCAAGCGACCTGGGTGGCCATACCATGGGAAATGCACGACTAATATATTCTGTTGTCTGAAAAACGTTCTCGCAAGATCTGCTGCACCTGACATCCGATGTGCGGTGGCTCACCATCCTGCATAAAAATGGTAGAATCCAGACAACCCTTTTCCTGCAATCGTGGTATCACAAAATTCTCAAGCATATCGGCATACCTGGCAGAAATGACGGAACAAGTCACCGGTCCATGGGGACGGATTTCTTCAAAAAAGTACGGGCCGATGATGAAAGAAGCAGTAAAGCCGCACCATACTGTTAGTTTCGGTGAATGCATAAGAGTTGGCAGACACACTTGTGGATTTGATGCAGCCCAAATACGGCAGTTGTGGGTATTGATATCACCATTCAAATAAAAATGTGCCTCATCACTCCATAAAATTTGCCATGGCCATGCATCATCTACTTCCATACGTGCTAAAAATCTGAACGAAAAGTCAGTTCGGGTACGTTCATCTCCAGGAAGCAATTGTTGAACAGGTGTGAGTTTATAGGGATAAAATGTTAGTATCTTATGCAATATTTTCCTCACCGTCGAATATGGGATATCTGTTTGGCGTGCTATTGCGTGTGCAGTGCTGGTACCCTGCACAGTAGTCATCTCCTGTTCCACAACAGCAGTTGCAACTTCTTTAACGTGTTGCTGCCTGATTCGTTTGCGTCCCCGGCCTGGTTGCACTCCTAGAGTTCCGATAGATTCAATCGTTCAATCATTTTCCTTAAGTTAGTTATGCTCATCGGTCTTCTTCGTAACGCTTTCAATCGCCGGAATTCACGAAGGGCAGCACTTGCATTGTCGCTCTTCAGATAAAACAACTTGACTAATAACGCCCGGTCAGGCAGAGTAAGCGTCATGGTCAGGCCATTCATTCGTGAATGATGGGAAACCCTCAGCCTTGCCTTTTATTGTCATGATTGCTCAGCACGGAACGCGCTTATGCAAATGTTTTCATTGTTTTCTTGAAATAAGCGCCCCCTATGGCGACTTTTGGTACTATTTTTTTGTAGAAATCGAAACTGCATGTTCCATTAAGTATATACACCAAAATGTACTGCATTTGGCCTAATAGAATTCCCTAACGTTATTTCTTGCCCACCCGGTATTTTAGAATTTTGTAAACAATTTCAATGTTGCCGCATATAGGGTAGATGTACCAGTAGTTGACAGTGCACCAGTAATTGACAATTCACGATTTAAAAGCTTTTAATAAAGTAATAAGGCAAGAAAAGGGACTGGTGTTGCCACCTCGTATTAAACAATGTATTAGGCTTCTCAGAAAAGCAAAAAACTAGGAACTTTGTTTTCTATTATGGCCGCAAACACATGTTGATTGTTCAATGCCTTACCGAGTCGAAAAAACCTAGCAATGAAGCACTACGAGAGGGGTTGATTACTTGAATTTATTTCATGAACGTTATGCAATATTTTTTACTAATTTTACCTGAACCTTTTTGTGTGATCAGTGGACATTACTTCTAGTATTAATAGAATTTCTGACGACCAATTTGTTAACTGTTTTAACCCACCGTCAACTACTAGAACCCAGATATGTTGTTTCACTGGTAATTGACATAACCTTTCAATTATTGATAATTTCTGTGTTTGAAAAAAAACGAACATAAATACACTAATGCGACATAGAATGTAGGGTAATAATAAAGAAAACATGATGTTTTTATGTGTAACTTCCTAATTTCCAGTAATTGATCTAGATACGCCAATTTTAGGAACTTGATTGTCAATTTCTAGATCAGCCAATTTGACATAAATCTTCTAGGCCCTATTCGTCGATTCTTTTTGTTGCTCCTGAATCTTATCACAGAGACGATCAACAATTAGCCCAGAACAAGTTATCTTCCAAGAAGAAAACTACTATTCTGTTTAGTATGATAAGAAGTAGCATTTGCAAGTAGGAGAACAATCGTCAAAAATCAATTTTTTCTACCAACAATTTGTTGGCCAAGATATAATGATATTGAACTGCTGGAAAACATGTTCATTTTCTATGGTTCTTGCACTCTACATTGGAGTGAACTGATTTTATTTATTATTTCAAAAGGAAAAAATATAAGTGGTCTATATGAACAACTTAAAATTTAAAAAGCATAATTTTAGTTAATGTTAAATACTTTAGACATTCTTAAAAATGCTTGATTTCTTCATCTACTTTTGAATGTTATCAATTTTTTTTAACAAAATTAGGTAATTAAATTATTGTCAATTACTGGTGAAACTGCCTGTCAATTTCTGGTACATTAACTGTCAACTACTGGTGATTCCTGCATTAGTTAGGAAAAAATTTAATTACTTAATAGCTTTTAAAGATAAAACAATTGTTTAGAAATTGGCACATCCTGCACTATATTTGCAATTTAATGGTATAACTAGAAAAATTTCAAAATGCAATTTGATTTACGTACACAATTTCGTTTCCCAGCAATGTCTTAAACTGTCAATTACTGGTACATCTACCCTACTTTCTTCTTGCAAAAAATTTTTCTAAACCTAATTTTCTCTTTAATTGTGAATTAAACTCACTGAGTGGCCAGATTATTATGACCACCTGACGTTTGTAGGCAATCAGATGGGCAAAGTTAGGTTTGGCGGATGCCTGTAGAACGTTTCCTACCAGAGAGTGTGGTGCCCATTGTGAAGTTTGAAGAAGGTGACATTGTATGGGACTATTTTCATGTTCAGTTTGTTTCTGTTAAAGGAACGATGAATGCTGTTGCCGACATTGTGGGAACAGTTCGGGTATGAGCCTTTTCTGAATACACGACTGGTTTCAAGACAATGGGGTCGAAGAAATGGATTGACCTGCCCAGAGCCCCGATCTCGATCTCATTGAACACCTTTGGGATGAATTGGAACACAGACTACGAGCTAATTCCATCCTTCATCTGTAGTTGAGCTAATCAGTGCTCTGAAACAGGAATGAAGAGAAATTCCAGCTTCTTACTACCAAAAACTGGTGGAAAATCTTCTCCGGAGAGTGGAGCTGTCATTAGAGCAAAAAGGGAGTGCCACTGTCTACTAACTCATGTTATTTGAAGCCTGTGACGCAGAAATGCTAGTGTCCTTAAACTTCAAGCCATGTTCAAATAAAGTTACCATTGGACTTAATTACTTGAAACACTCTATCTTTCATTGATGAGATCAAGTTTTGAAGAAGACTTGGATCCAAATTAAACCAAATCATTTCGATTTCACTTTTCAATTCTGCAATGGAAGAGTACTGTCTACCGTTTGTATAAATTTTGTGTGTCATCACTGCCCAAAGGTTCTCAATAGGATTCAAATCCGGACTTTTGGCTGGCCACTTCATCACATTGATACCCTGTGCTTCAAACCACTGGTTTGTTGACTGCGATTTGTATTTACTAGCATTGTCCTGCTGAAAAATGCCATTGTTCCCAACCAAAAAAGACATGAAAGGTACCAAGTGGTTTTCTAGGGTTTCTTGGTACTTTAAGAAGCTTTGTCTCCCAGTCAAAAATGCCAAACTGGTAGTCCCATTGAAGGAGAATCCACCCCACACCATCACACTTCTACAGCCTTGCTGGTTGCTATAAAAGGATTCTGGTTCCTTCCTCAAATCATGCCAGTAAAATGCATTACCATCGGGACCATCCAGGTTCCACTTCTTTTCATCAGAAAAAATTACAGAAAGCCACTCATCTGTCCACGACATACGCTCCCGAGCCCATTCCAATCGAACTCTCTTGTGCTCCTTGGTTAGACGTGGTTTTGTCTTCTTCCTGGTGTAAGCAAGTACAGGATTTGCCTTAATACTTCTGAGTACAGTATCTTTGGATATTTGTCCACCCAATTCACGTGGTATTTTCCGTAAGGAATTTGTACCAGTAGCAGCAAGCCGAAAAATCTGGCGCACATCTCGTTCAGTCGTGCTTGTTGGCCATCCTGTTCTCTTCTTAGCTTCACATATCCGTTTCTCTGCAATGATTTTGTGTACAACAGGCTTGGATCTTCCAATTTCAGCAGAAATTTCTCTGTCTTGCCATTTGTTGTCAACCTCCAGATTTCACTTACATTGTATTTCATCTTTAGAAATATCTTTTCCACCATTGTCACTCTTTATTGTGCAGAAATTAAATACAAATTATAACTTACTTTATAATTTGGACTATTCCAAAGGGTCAATTTTATTTAAAACAGGTTATGACCATTCAGTTTGGAGGTGAGTCTCTATACTTTTGAGACACTTTTTTGTACTGATTATTTCAAAATATTTTTTTGTAAAAAACGAAAAGCTCTTTATTTTTGAAAATATGTAATAATCATGTTCACAGTGTGAATAAATAGTGTTTTATTTGGTATGGTCAAAAAATTTACTGATGCGCTAATGTGACAGTTTTTGCAAAGTCTCTATACTTTTGAGACAGACTTTAGTTCGTTTAAGTTAAAGCAAGAAACGTGCCTTCATTGCATCTTTTATGTTGAGTATTTCGTAAACAATATGAACTTTTTTCTTTTTATTATTTATGAAAAGCAAAATTGACTTCACAAATAGGTCCTTGGGAGAACCCAGTGTGTGTGTGTAATGTGTTCTTGCAGTCATTAATTAGCGACAACAAGCTCGCAACTTTTTTTTTACAGCCGCCTTACAAACGTTGAACCGGTAATGGGTGTAAAACTTATTTAATTAATGATAATTAATTAGTAAAAGTTGCTCGATAAATTCCCTTTAATTAGATTTACGTTGAAGTGCAATGGGCATTTTTACAATGATCGAAACATTTCGAGAGCAGGGGACTGTTTTAAAATGCTCATTATTAATTTGGCTTCAGTCGTTCACATCATTCGAAATGTGTGTGTGCGTGCGCAGTTGCGACCCACTAATCTCAAATGGCGGATATTCATTATGTCGCTTGCATTAACTCGAACAGATTTTCTCACTAAGAGCCTTTTTTGAAGCCAACGCTTGTCATTTAGAGTGCGGAGATGAAAAATTAAAAGTTTTGAGTGTTATTAATGATATTAGATGGCGCTGTTAGTGAGGTAATAATATCCTCGTCGGATATTAAAATGATTTATTTTTTCTCGTTCATGCGTAATTAATTTATTTATTAGTACATAAGTGCAGAAAACTACTTTCAATTAGAAATTTTCTAGAAACTTTTGAAGTGTCCTCGCTCAAATGATTGTGATTGGCTTAAACTCGTGGGAACTTACAAGAGCCCATTATACACTGGTGTCCAAGACTGTCTCAAGATATAATGAAACTTGATATGGAAAGTTAAACGTACAATCATTAGGAACCCCTCTCCTCTATTAGTTTGGTATTAACATCCTTTTCAACTGGTCATTTCAGGACGGCGTTATAGGGGCCGCAAATTTTGCCTCGCAAGGGTTCTTTAACGTGCACCCGGAAAACGACTACACGGGACCAACGGCTTTACTTCCCTTCCGAAGGAAGTGCGTGATCTCAGGATTTCACCCTGAAAAATCCTCGTCGTCCTCGGCCGGGATCGAAACCGCGTACTCGGGCATCAGAGGCGATCACGCAACCGCTGAGCCACCGAGGCCGATCTCTTCTCTATTAAGGCTCCTCTTAGCGCTGGTAGGGCTCTGGGAAGGGTATAAGGCTTTTTTGCCTTCCAAAGCCTCCCGTATACCGGGCTTTGCAAAAGTTCTGTTACACTCGTGACGACCCTCAAAGAAATGGACACGACGATGTTCACGATGCAGTTAGACATGTTTTTATTGTGCCATCATGTAGACTAACATTGTAATTACTCATTTAATCAATGTAGCCACCATCTGCATCAAGGACCCGCTCCAGACGAGGCCGAAAAGCCTTGCAAACTTTGCGAATGTAGTCCTTCCTCATTCTGGTCCACACACGGTTGACAGATGTTTTCAGCTCGTCGACGTTGCTGTGACGGACCTTGCAGGCCTTCCCCTCAACATGCGCCCACATGCTGTAGTCAAGTGGATTGAGGTCTGGCGACTGCGGAGGCCAAAAGCCAGAAGGTCATATTGGACCCCAACCAGTTTTGCACAGTGTGGGCAAGGGCACCGTCCTGTTGAAAGATGTAGTCCGCATTTCTTCACCCAGGGAAGGACTTTTGTGGCCATGATGTCCTTGTAATCAGCCGCCGTTAGCCGGTATCCACTTTGGAACCACATGGGTGGCATTTTCTCGCCATTCGACGCCACGATTCCGAGCATCATCACAGAGGCCGGGTGCTTGGTTGTAGACACGTAGCGGACCTTGGAGATGTCCTGGCCGAAGCTTACCACGCAGTCGTTTTGCTTGTTGACGACAGGATCGACCGTGAAGGTCTTTTCGTCAGAGAAAATGACAATTCGCTCGCCATGACTCTTCACGTCGTTGAGAAGACGGCGACAGCGCTCCCGACCTTGTTCCCGTATCCGATCCGTCAGCAGAGGCCTCACGCTCTTTCCACCTTCTTCTTTGACCGCTCTGGACACTGTGGACACCGAAATTTTCTTTTTCTTTGCGAGCGCAGTCATTTTGAGCGTCGGGTCTTGTTCGAAGGCTTTTCTCACAGCCAAACGGTTGACGACTTGAGGTCTACCTGAACGAAGTTGATCTTTAAGGTCTCTCCCATTCTTGAGCCTGTCCGCAACTCTGTGGATGGTCATCCGGCTGACTTTGAGGACCTTGGCAATCTCGGACTTCGTGTGGCCCGCGCGCAGGAGAGCAGCGATCTGTATTCGTTTCGTTTCCGTCGCTTTTGTCGTGGACATTAGGTTAACACGTAATTTCCAATATATTATTTGATCCTTTTGTGGAAATGGAATTATTTAAATCATGAGCAGTCCATTTTTTAGGAGATGTAAAGAGTGTAACAGAACTTTTGCAAAGCCCGGTATGTTCTATAGAAATATTCCCTATAAGAGCGCATATCGACCATAAAAATGAACTGCAGACTTTAATTGTCAGCTCCGAAACATCGACCAATCGCATTCCCTAATTTAATTTAAGCTGGTTTCAACATAATCCCACCGCACGCCAAAAGCCCAACAACCAAGCAATCAATCTGACCAGGTACCGAAAGGTGCTTTATGCTACTACGGTCTGTCAGTCCATCTGTAAGCCGATCTTCTCTAAGCGTTTGAGAGATTTTCAACATCTTTTTTCGCCAATCGATAAATATGGTTCATCGCATGAACCATTTCGAAGATAGTCGAAATCGGTACATTAGCACGTGCTCTAATGATATCATTCTGACACCCCGTGCAGATTTTCAATGCTAAGATATAGTAAGTATAAGGCATGTTCAAATGAAAGTGATTCAAAGGGCACTGAGACGGATTAAATGAAATTGTTAATATTTATCTTTGTTTATATGAAAGAAGAACATCTTATAGTCACTATTATAGACGCGCAGTCCTAAAATAAAATCTTCACCTGCCGCAATACAGGACTCCCACTGGGGCATCAATCCTGTCTGCAAAAAAGTCTGTTTTCTGCTGCTCTCTGAACCATGCCCAAACAGCGTCCTTAACCTCGTCATCATTGGCTAATCGTGGCTTCTTTGAAGGACCAAACACATGAAAATCACATGGTGAGAGGTCCGGGCTATAAGGAAGGTGCGGCAGAACTTGCCACCGCATTTTGGTTATTGCTTCCTGCACCAATCTCGCTGTCCTGGAGAAGGATCACCCCATCACTGAGCTTACCAGGACGCTTGTTTTTCACAGCTTGACGCAAGTTCTGCAGTGTCTTGGTATATGCGATAGCATTAATACGGGTTTTGGGTTTCGTAAACTCCAAAAGCAGAGGACCGTCGGAATCAAAGAAACACGTAAGCATAACCTTCCCGGCCGAGCTTTGCGACTTGAATTTTTTGGGCCGTGGTGACGACGAATGCTTCCACTGCATTGTGGATACCTTTCCGGAGGGTTCCCAATAATGGCACCAGGTCTCCTGTACCGCGATAATCTTCTTCAAAAACGTTTCCCCCTCACGACTACAACGTTCCAGATGATCCAAACAGCAGCCGAAACGCAGCCATTCTTGCTCTTCCGTGAGCATTCGGGGTACCACTGACAGTAGGCCTTGCCATACCCCAGGCTTTTCACTACAGCATATACTGACGTTGTGAACCTTCGCAAGTGACTGTATGCTGATCCGCCTGTCCTCACGAATTGACTTATCCATATCGGTGATGACCACGTTTGCTTGGCCCGGACGTGGTTTATCAGCCGTTTCCACACGACCATCATGGAACACTTTGGCCCAACGCAGTACGGTTGCTTTTGAGACACATGCCTCTCCATAAACATTCAACATCCGAGCATGAATGTTAACTAATGGAATGTCCTCAGCTGTCAGAAACATTATCACAGTTTGTCAGTTTTGGACGGGAATTGTAACACAAACGAAATACGGGCATAAACCTAACGTAACTTCCCACAGCAGTGCTTATCAGAACAAGCAGACGATACGTTAACAATCACCCGTTTGCCTCGTGTCTGTGCACTCACGTGCTCGCGCGCTACAGCCCGAATCACTTTCATTTGAACATGCCTTATAATGCATCAATCAACTCATGACGACAAGCTGTGAGCGAATATACCGTTATCAGGATCGATAGGTACTTGTGTTTTCACAATTTGCGTATGTTTTCATAATGGGGACAATTCCATGTATAAATGGCCTATGCGTTGATCAATGCATTTCTCTTCGCCATTTGATAGCTAAAGTAGAGAGACGGCTTATTAATTGAGTGAAGACACGTGGTTAAAATCAGTCGAAATTGGTTTAATGGTAAATGTTCAAATTGTATTGTTATGGTACCATTGGAAACTTAAATGCTAAGATATGGCATATTAAATATCAAATAACTTATAATGACATGTCCTGAATGAATATAATGAAAAATAATTGATAGTAGAAATTCGTTCAATGGTACGTGTTGTAATAGAACATAACGGAACCTTTGGAATTTTCAATGGTATGACATCAAATAAATCAAAACATTTGTAAAGACATGTCATAAATGATTTTAATGAAAAATCAATGATAGTCGATATTGGTTCAATGGTACGGGTTTTCGTGGTACCATTATTGTACCATAGGAAATTTCAATGCTTAGATATGTAAAATATCAAATTTTTTGTAATGATGTGTAATGAAAGAATGCGACGTAAAATGAATACTCATTATAGTTAGTTTAATAATTAATATAATACGAGGGTGGGCTGAAAAGTAATGCCTCCATGGCTGTAACTTTTTTTATTTTTTAACCGATTTTCAAAATTCTTTTTGTATCTGATACTCACATTTCTCCTCTATGTAATGCACTATTCACTTTTCGACATAGTCCCCATCCCTTTCCACGCATTGTACCAACGCGTGACTAGTCGGGTGAACCCGTCGGAGGGGAATTCCGGGGTTGTTGTCGACACCAAGACCGAACGGCAGGTTTCACCTCGTCGTCAGAACGCAACTCATGCCCCTTAAGGTGCCCCTCAGGCAAATTATCACCAGCTAGTTACTGATCGTTCACTTCAACAGTACATGCTTACCTAGAAACGCTTTAGCAGTAGATTATGAAGAAATAATAGACGACACAGAAGACTTCAACAATTGACGCTCATTTCATTAAATGGGAATGTTTACAAATTAAAGGGCTCTTATATGTTCGAATATACGAAGAATTTCTGCTCTCTGCATTTAACTATCCAGATACTTTTATTCATATTGAGCTACACATTTCCGTTAGAAGTACGCCTTGTCTTAGCAAGCAGACGCTTCCTTTCCAACCTCATCTAACCCTAACAACGAAAGGCTTTATTAGAAAAGAAATGCTTTCCTTTTATAATCTATCGGTCCTGGCCATTTGGTTGCTTGATTTGTTATTCACCAATCGGTAAATATGGTTCAGCCCACGAACCAGTTGGAAGGTGGTCTAAATCGATACAATGCCCGTTTGAATAATTGTAATATTAATTTTACACTGGTGGCCAAAAGTGTGGACCAGCCAGCAAATCAATAAAAAATGAATTTATATTAAAAATATTTTACACCTACAACTCTAAGTAAATATGAAACAATATTCAGGGAAGAAAGAATTTATTTCTGCGTCGTTGCTTTTTTATTACCTTAAATCAAAATAAGACTGGCCAAAAATTTGGACCAACATCACAAACATGCAAATAATTTGCATATTACAAGTCATCGTGTTGCGTGGTGAGCACTAAAACCATATTATGTATTGTATAATGTTAACTGAAGGCCAACGAGAGTGAATTAGAAATTTTAACTAGCAATTTACAAACTTCAAAAAAGTTGCTGAAATCTTTATCAGGAATTGTTAAAAATGTTAATTGGAAATAGGACAGAAATAGGACGACCTTGTGCACTGACGCGAAGAGACAAATCAAGAATTAAGAGACATGTTAGCTATGATATTACATCTGGGCATGTAGTCAACACCATACAAGTCAGACTTAATCTGCAACTTGCTGCCTCAAGAAGAACATTTCGCAGCGAACGACGTGCTCAGAACTTTGCCTATGAAATTATACCCAAAAAGTTGCCACTAACACAGAAACACATGCAGGAGAGACAGGAGTTTGCTAAGCCACATCTGCGTGAAAACACAGACTTCCAATTGGTTGTTTTTTCTGATGAAAAACGAATCAGTTTGGATGGTCCTGATAATATAGCTTCTTATGAAGAGCATCGTGATAAAGAAACACTTGTTCCGCTGCGAATTAAGCGCCAAATGGGTTTTAGTGGAGTGGTGATTCTGGGTGCCATTGGAAACAACGGAAAGTTGAAGATTCACATTATAGATGGACATTGCACAACAGCTCAATATAAAGATGATCTTCACAATGTGTTCATCCCTTTGTGCAAAGTCTAGTTTAAGCAAAAACCATGGATTTAGCAGCAGGACAGTCCTGCAATCTTTACTGCACGAGTTGTGAAAGCCTATTTTGATAGCAACAACATTTCCACTTTTGCTTGAACTGCTCGAAATCGAGATCTCAACATTATTGAGAATGTGTGGCATCTCACGGAACAAAAAATTTACCAAAACACAGTACAAATCTCGAGAACAACAAATAGCAGCCATTCAGAAAGCTGTTAAGCCAAATGTTATTAAAAGCTTATTTAATTCTATTTCAGGTTGTTTGTCAGATATTGTTGAGTCAAAATGATCTCAAATATCAAAATAATTGATTAGTTAATGATGTAATACTTTTTTCCCTTTATGTTATACAAATGTGGTCCAAACTTTTGGCCAGTTTTATTTTGATTTTTGGTAATAAGAAACCAAAAACGCAGAAATAAATTTGTTTCTTCCCTGAATATTGTTTCACATTTAATCAGAGTTGTAGGTGTAAAACAGGTTGCGTATAAATTCAGTTTTTCTTGACATTGCTGGTTGGTCCAAACCTTTGGCTACCAGTAGTGTAATTTAATGATAAAAACCATATTTCGACCGCCATTTTAGGGATGTTCCCGAATAAATAGGACATGTGTGCCTATTATAAGTTTTACTGACTTTTTAATATTCTATCCGAATATGAAGTCAAAATCCAAAAAAAAAATTGAAAAAAATTAACAACAGAACGACCGATTTCGCAAATACTGTAACGATG
>JAHWFO010013986.1:0-44234 GCA_023313115.1 Rhysida immarginata
CAGCGACGAAGAACAGTGAAAAATGCGTGACTTTCTTCACCGGCGGCAGCTTCTACGAAATGATCATGGGGAAGTACATTGAGCGCTATGACAAGTGCTTAAATAAACTTGGAAACTATGTGGAAAAATAGTTAAAGGTACATAGAATCTGGTAAAGAAAAAATTTTGAATATATATGTAGTAGTTTTGTTTTTATTACCGAACGGAACTTACTTTCTGGACGAGCCTCGTATTTACAAGATTTTGTCCGCACGCCGTTTGTGTGGTAATTAGTATCAAATTCAATTCATTTTTTTGGCAAACTCACATGTTCTCCTTTATTTACAGTTTGTGTATATGTATGTCACGTGTCAAATCCTACAGATCCAGGATCGTGACGTGTTCGAACCTCCGTGACGGAGTTCGCCGTCATCACAAAATCTCAGGCAATTCGAGAAAATCACGTGAGAGCCTGAGACTGAGGAACGAGAAAGATCGTCACAGAGAAAAAAGGAGAGCATCTACTGGAAAAGACATGAAAGTTCGATTCCAGCGAGGGCCAGAGTTTATTTCGGAGAATCAGCGTGGGAAAAGCCGTACCCTCGAGCAAACGAAGGAGAAAAGCTCGCCAAGGCAGCAACGTCGTTATCAGTCGTCTGAACCATGGATAAAAGAAACTAAGTATTGCGAGCGACACGCAGCTTGAAATTTTAACTAGCGACGACACGAGTTGTAAGACGACGTAACGTTACTTTTAACGGGAGAAAGGATATCTGTTGGAGCCAGATTCGTTGAATCCTTGCGTTGTTACAGAGAGCAGCTAGAGGCAGCTGCCAGGAACTCCAGGGAGTGCTGATAATTATTTTCAAGTAAGGTCGGATCAAATACGACAGGTACGTCCTACATTTTTCAATTTTATCTCGATGATAAGCTGCGGAACCCAGGCAGATATCCGCACGCTATTTGTAGCTTCTTTCCCAGACCTAACTTTGTAGCTAACCTAACTTTAGTTTACTCGTTAGTTCTCAGTGGCTGGGAATTTTCGAGGAATATTAAGAGCTAGGAACAGGGGAAATTTTCCAACAGCACTCGATGTTAACAGTTCGTCCTCCGAATTCCGACAATTGACTATCCCAATATTTGGGACTTTTGATATTTATCACCGTCTTGTGACTAATCTACAGCACTGTAGAAAGCATCTTTAATTTATTTCTACTTGATAAAAGTCTTACCTGCGTATTTTCTTCTAGTAATTCACTTAGGAGCGATTCTACACTAAGAATCCATTATTTAATTCCTCTGCCAGTGTGTTACACGCATCTGATGTCATTTAAGAAAGGATTATGCTACTTCAGTGTTTTTGTCAAGCATTCTTCTCCCAGTGACATAAAGTGTGTTTGCAATTATTTCATTGAGTGAATATCATTAGTGCTTCAGTTTTGTATTTCAGTGCCTAGTGTTATTGCCTCAGCGTGTTTCTGAATACTTATCGACATTCGTCATTTTTTGTGCTCCAGTGCTGTGTTCCAGTATTAAGTGATATACATATTTATTTAAATCTAAGTGTTATTTCAAGCCCGTCTATTTGTTTCTGGTGCTACGAAGCTTTAAAGCAAAGCAGCTTTAATTTGTCTTCTAGTGTTCCTACATGCATCGTATTTAGTGCTTTATGTTAAAATTTGTGGTGTACGAATCAGTAGTAGTACGTCCGTTCTTCATACTCCTTTTCGTCCACCAACTTCTGTGCTGGTTTATCTTCACTTCGGAGAAAGCCGTCTCAAGGTGCCAGTGTTCAATAAAGTGAATTGCAACCTTCTGCCCAGCATATTTTCTTCGTAGTTGTAATCTATGACGTCGAAGGCACACAATCCCTTCGCCGGACTATCAACAAGAAACTATTGTTTATTTGTGTACTTACCAGTAACGCTTATTCAATTTACCAGCTTCCACTGTGTAATATTTGCACGAATAAAAAGGAACTTACTTTAATTTTACCCGGTCTCTGTCTGTCCATACTTTGATACGTGACAATGTGTAGAAAAGATTTAAATAAAACTTGTTGCTCAGACTACAATGGTCCGGTGACTTTTTAGTTCCGGGCTGTGCTTCAAGCAAGCGCCAACAATGCTTAAATGTGCAACAACAATGCAAAATTGTTTCCGTTACGAACTCGCATGTTCGCCTTTATTTATAGTTTGATTGATTGATTCCATTGAGAAGGCGAACAACAATAATTAAATTAAATATGACAAAACTCGACATGGGCCTCCTATTCAGAATCACAACTCAAAAATGCCTTCATAAGAGCTTAATCTGACGACCTGGCCATCCACTATACAGCAAACTGTGCTGTTTTGTTATCTGAATTGCTCGCCAAACAATTGAAAGGTTTAAAGCTAAAAATGCCTAAGCCCAAAGTAACAAATTTGCCGCTTTTACCATTTCGCGAACTCTGCCCTTTAATTATTTTAGTTTTATGTTGAGCAAAAACTAACTAGCTTCAATTTTGACCTGTTGGAAGCACCGCACGATTTGACGGGCCATAAATACCTAAGTCCATTTAACTTGCAGATTCTACAATTAGATTTTCTGCCGTATTCAGTAGTGGCTGTCATCCCCGCGAAAGACTTTAAACCAGTTTTTGAGAAGTCTATAAAGCCCTCGGTATCCGTTTGAGATATGTGAGGTGACAGGTTATTTCCAGTATCAAGGGCTCAGTAACTGATCCGTACAGTGATGGTAAAGGGATATTAGTAAGGCTACAATCAGGAGTATCAAACCGCAAGCAATCGACACAGAGCACGTGATTCATCCAAAAAAGAAAAAGTGACAGATGTCATGGTGCTACTGGGGCACATACCCGAAGATGAAAGAGAGGTTCCCTTTTATTGTAATACTCGAGACGATACTGATAAGCGTTATTCCTCTGCTGCCCTATTTATTTTCTTGCGCGAACCTATACAAACTATTTAATATAAATACCCTGAAGACTATCAGATCATTTTTTTATTCATAGTTCTTTCTATTTCCAAAATTGGTTTGTGACTTTCAGGTCAACCTGGGCAGTGTTGAAATGAAAGTTTTTTTATGTTAGTCTTTTCTCGCTGTGATTTATCATTTCATTGTATAATAAAACATTCTTATTAATATAAAGATTATTATAATTTATTAAAAACTATATTGCTTACAAATTTATGCTTTACAAACGTATATTTATGAATGAATTCAATTACAGAAAACAGATGTTGGAACACCAATTGGCATTCCGGTTTTTTTGGCATCGTCCTCTTTTTTGTCAGTGAATCTTGGCTAGTGCTAACCTCGTCCTTTCTCGCTTCTTTTTCTGACATTGGACAGGATGGTCCTCGCTTCCTTTTCATTTTTATTTCTTCTCCTGTTCCGTTTCTTCTGTCTGTCTTTGTTTTGTTGCCACAAATGTCGGAATGATCGTTTTATCTTTCATTTTTAGTCAGTCATGACAAGAAAAATATCTACTTCTACGTTTCTATGCTTTTATGTTCAAATTCTGATGTTTAACCAAAAATGAAAAACCGTCATCTCATAATAAAATGTTCATTATTGTTTGGCCAGGTAAGCAGAAAGATGTTTAAAAAAAGGAAAAGAATAATTTAATAACGACAAATTAATCCCCACGAGGAAGTAGCGGAAGTCCTGAGTTATCTGTTTTTATCCCTTTATCTGCACTTTTTAACCCCCTCAATTTTTTAAATTAAATCCCTTATTTTTTTTTTTAATCAAAACTTTGATTTTTTCGACCCTAGTATTTAGAAAATATAAAAGAGCTCTATTATGACAACATATAGCATGTGATACATCATTTGATCGGAAATGATGAGAAAGGAAGGAATACTTAGCTTACTATAGGCATATCCAACTTCACTATTTAGTTTGGTTTTGATTGACCCACTGGGGTAGGAGTTACGGGGCTGGAAGTTAAAAAGGACCTACGTGGTATTTAGGTAATCCCTAACCAAACTAAATACTGAAGTTGGATATGCCTCTAGTAAGCTAAGTTCTGAGTTTCAACCCTCTACGTCAAGAAATGTGGAAAATATGAAGGTGACGGATACACGGATACAATGTGAAACCAATAATGCATTAACAATTATAACATAGTAAAACAGCATGTGGATAATATTAATTAAAGGATGGTGTGAAAATAAAAACTTTGTGTACATAAAGCACAGCGATTACAAAAAGCCATCAAAATACTCTTACTTTAAAACACAATTTTTTTTTTTTACAATCTGCTGGCCTAATGTTACATAATTTAAATAATGCATACCAAAACATAAATCCTCTTTACCAGCAGATTGTAAAAATTTTTCTTTGTGATTTAAAATAAGAGTATTTTGATTGTTTTTTGCAATCGTTGTGTTTTATATAAATAAAGTTTTATTTTCATACCATTCTTTAATCAATAATACCAAAAACGGATGAAGGTAGGATGAATACCTACCTTCATCCGTTCTTGATAATACATTATTCCTAGCAATAACTAACCTCTTATACAGGTTGATTCAGAATTCATTGTACAAACTTCTAGGAATGATAGTATGGGTGATTCTAAGTAAAAAAAGTTCATATGAACAGGGGTTCGAATTTGAACGCTAACAGAGATAT
This sequence comes from Rhysida immarginata, assembly GCA_023313115.1. Classification (NCBI taxonomy): domain Eukaryota; kingdom Metazoa; phylum Arthropoda; class Chilopoda; order Scolopendromorpha; family Scolopendridae; genus Rhysida; species Rhysida immarginata. Next base: position 4,624 of record JAHWFO010013986.1, read on the forward strand.
GAAGAGAAATAAAAATGCCATCACCAAGATCAACATGTTAATAACTCAGGTTTTATAACATCTAGGATGATGAAATCTGGGGGAATAATAGGGTACATAAAACTTTGTATACAGTTAAAATTTGATCGAATTCTAACGAGCAGTTTCAGAGTTACTCATTCAACATCGTAATAGTGTAACATGTGAGTACTAATCAGCGCGTGTTACGATGTTGACTGTGTAACTACTCGGAAACTACTCGTTGGAATCTAATCTATTTTTTTATGGTCTTTAAGAATCCGAAGTCAAAATTTTTTTAGTGCACAAGTAAACTTTTGGGGGCAGCAGTCCTATGGAGACAGAGTCTATGCGTGAGTATTGAAAAATATTGGATTTTTGAAATTCTGATTTCGGATTCTTAAAGACCATCAAAAAATAGAATAGGAATGTCTGTAAGACCCACTCTCTATCTCTTTGTCTTCATCCATAAAATTGGGTTCAAACTTTAAAAGTTCCACAATTTCAGGGCCTCTATTCCTAAACGGTTGGATCAATAGAAAAAACACCAAGAATAAAACATTCCTCGAATATTGTGTACAATCTGAATATACCATTAAAAATTGGGGTTCCTATTTAAGATTTCAAGGGGGGGGGGGGGTAATTTTTTAACTAATGAATTTCCCCCGCAAAGTAATTCGCTTTTGATTTTGGACAATGCTTAGTTTCCGAGATATTCAGTTGTCTCAAGATAAACGCCTCACCCTGTATACTACCAACTAGCCTAATGGTAATAATTTTTTTTAAATTAGGATGCTTTAAAACGTGGGGAATCTAAGCGAATAAGCATATTTGAGGCAAAACTACTCAAGTCCAAGCATAATTTAGTAGTATTTTTTGCAACTTTCTTTCGAGCAGGAAATCAAACAGGATCCATAGTATGCCAATGCAAGGTAAGAAATTCTCCAGTCAATAAATATTATTTCTTCAATTAATAAAAAATTCAATATTAATTATCCGAAAAATCCCTAAATATTATTTCTGGCAACACTATACTGAATCTCCCGCGTGACACTCTCTTTTATCGCCACAAGAGGGCGCCAAAATCATATGACGTCATTAGAAAAATCATATACAGACTAGAGTGGCCTCTATGGCTGCTCTCAATAACGACTCTCCATGCTTACGTTGAATTTTTTTTGAGTGATGTGCCAAGATGGATAAATACATACGGTGCCACGTTATACAAAGTTATTCAGTAAGCGAGGAGGCGGTGTTTTCGGGTTTTTAAAATTAATGAAAAAAAATAATAATAAACAACAAAAACAAACTGTTACAATAATGGGATAGATTCAGGTCTGTACTCATTAATTATTTGCCTTAACTAAAAGGACGCCAAATTAAATTTGAGCGGATTCATATGAATTTATTATTACTTTTGCCAGAAAAATAGAGAAATTTAATATAATTTTTACGGATTGAAGCCCTCGATTCTAGAAGATTGGGGCATTTAGTATTTTTTTTTCTTTTCTTTCTTTCTTTCTTTATTATTATTATTATTATTATTATTATTATTATTATTATTATTTTGGCGAATAACAGTGTTTTGATAAGTTGAGCATAAGTTACACTACCAGAAAAAAAAAAAAATTATACAAACGATTGTAATAATTTTTCTGTTTTATATGCTGTCAAACTTTTGCATACGTTTTGTTTATATTACTCAAAGCATGGACATAATATTTAAAGTGATCTATTACGCCCCCCCCCCCCCCGCCTGCCCGTTTATAATTTGCATATCTTGGGCAAACTTGTTGGAACTTCTCCCCACCCACTCCTTATCGCATATACTTTCTATGCTATAATGCCACATGAGCTTCAACTAGGGGACACCAAACTCTTATGTTCACCTGGTTCATGACTTGAGAAGATCACAAATTTGTGCAAAACATGCAATTAATTTGTTGACTGGACAAGTGAAAGGTGAAAGTGAACTAGTGAGATCATTTACTAATTTGAGAGTTGCATCTAATATGATGAGCAAATGCTTGTAAAAACAAGAGGATAATTGGTTTGATACACCTATGAGCTCATTCCAGAGTTGACAGATTGGTGGTTATTTATTGCAACTAACATAATTTCATGTGAAACAGGTGGCTGAAGGACTGGAAGAGTGCATTAAATGGATTATGCACATCAAAAGGCAGCAAGGAAAGCAAAGCGAAATAAAAATGACAGATATATAAATATTCATGCTCGGAATTTTGATGTTCGAAGTTCTAAATAAGCTGCACTTTGCCAGGACTTACTGGTACGATTCTTTTGAACTCTGCAGAACATATCAGTGATAGGAAGCAGAAATTAATGAAGCTGGAAATTTAATTTTTTCAGAAATAACAAATGTATTAGAAATATTCAACTTAACTTTTCAGAAACGATAAATTTAAAGTGAGATGTTTACAAATTGACTCTGCATTATAAGCCTAGAACTTCGCAAAATATGAAGACATTTAAAAAAATTCAATTGCTGAACATCACCAGAGTATGTATAAATGATAAGGGATATCAACTGCGTTTTCGTTAAGCATTACATTAACCACATCTATAGAAAAGTCTCACAAAAGAAAGTGACTGTATTATTTGAGATACACAGTTGAGGACCGCGAATCCGGAATGCTTGGCATTAGAAACTTCAAGATTCACGGTTTTCCAGATATACTTAACGCATGCGTGAATATTTAATTAAATTAATTTCTGACGACAGTTATTTTAAATTTCTTTAAAAATAAAAGTTTTCACAATTATACAATTAAAGAGATTATTATAATCCAGATCTGTGGTTTCTGATTTGCAGTCCTCAACTGTATGTTCTTAGAATTATCAAATTCTACAGGTAAGAAATTGATGAAATATGGTCTAATCACTGATAGATCATTATTGTTATGCTAATTTCTTTATTTATAATATTGATTATAAATTTATAATACAGTACTAATTTATTTATCTTTACTATTAAATTGTTTATTTAATATGGGATTGGACATACTTTTGTTTACTTATTGATCATGGAAAATAAGTACATGAAAAAAAAGGAAAAACTTCTAAACCACAAAGAGAAACAAAATGTGAAATTCTGGATACACGTTTCAAAAGCTTTTCCTTCATTCTCAATGGAGAAATTAGAACCCTAAAAAAAGATCAAATTTTCTGAATTCTGGTACGAAAATTGGATACCTTCAATTAATGGACAGTAGGTCTTAAGTGAAAGACAGCGAACTTTGACAAAAGCTGTGCAGGAAAGGTTAGAGAGAGGTTTCGGTATAACCAGTTTTCCATGCTTGTTCAAGAGAGGCCTCAAATGTGGAATGGTTTTGTTCCAGTAATGCTTTTTCTAGCTGAAATAAACACTAATATCGCTATGGTCTTCCCTGCATTAGGAATCCTAGGCAAGTTTTAAAAACCTAGGAATACTGGTAAGTAGATAAAAATCTATTAGAAGCTTCAGAATCAATAGATAACAATCTCTGATTGTATTTTGAACTTTAGTAAATATTTTTTGGAATGTTTGTGTAAGGATCAGAAACTCTACTCCATTGAAGTAATCAGACTTAATTAAAAGGATTGAAATATTGCCTTTGTCACCTTCAAGTATAAACAACCTCTTTCGTTTAAACCTACCTTGCCCATGCCTGTAAATGTATTGTCACCCGAAGAGCTGTTGTTGTTCATCGAATATAAAAATGAAATTGTTTGTCTATGAAATGAAAATTATTTTATTTATAAATTACAACATTTGAACAATAAGTAAAGAAAAATTTGTATACCTTCGGTAATACAGACTAACAAAATAAAATGATGCGTTATACCCCCCAAAACTAGAGGGTAATAAATATACATGCACACCCATCCAATTGAAGCTCAAGGGTGATCTCTGAAGTGGTGAATAGATGTGAAACTGATGTGCACATATACTTATTAACCTCTTGTTTTGGGAGGTATAATGTGTTATGTTTTAATTTGTTAGCGTGTATGACTGAAGGTATACAAATTATTGCTTATTTATTATTCAAGTAGAGTATAAATAAATAAAATAATTTTCATTTCATAGAGAAAACATTTCATTTTTATTTTCAATAAAGAACAACGGTTCATCGGGTGCATATACATTTACATATACATTTACTGCCACGGATAAGGTATATTCATTGAATTCCGGTTAGAATACTTTTCCTTGGCCAAATTGCCTCCTATTTGATGTTTAAAAGGGTTTCAAATGAAATTTTTGCTTTAATCGTCCAAATATTGGATGTCACTCAGCAATTTATCATTCCACTGGGTTTGGTCTGTAATACCTTGTTCACACTACAATTCTTGATCATGATCGTTTTACACACGTTGAAGGTGAATCATGCTCAAGCTTTATCGACGAATCCGTGTGTTCACACTGCATAATCTTAATCACGATCAGGGTTACAATTTTTGCAGCCAGATGATTGTCACTTTACCGCCGACCCAATCTTCTCTGATTCTAAAAATAACTTGATTTCTTTCTTGTTTCGGTTCATAACTGATATTCCTGAACAAATAGATAACCGATATTCTTGAACAAATAGAGTTCCTTCTACTTTAATTATTCATGGCACGACGGTGCAATTAGTTCATATAACTCTTAAATATATAGTGAAGCGGCGTTTTTCCGCCATTAGTGAGTGCATTGGATTCTGGGAGTTGATCGGCTTTGAACATGTATAATGATTTGATCAGGTTATAGGAACGTGTGAGATTACACACTTTCCAAACATGATGATCAGGTTTCACTTAATCACGTTCCGTTCACACCACATTCTTATGATCAGCGAATTAATCATGATCAAGATTTGTAATGTGAACAAGGCATAAGGAAATGAGAATTTACGACATTTCTATAGCACGTTAATCTTGTCTTTATTAAAGGTGTGAGAAGACTCACTTTTAACCAATGGGTATGTGCTGTTAAGTAGCCATCTGAGTTCTGAATTAGGCTTAGCAGCTAACAATTTGGACATCCTAAATTAACAGGTAATTAATAATAAGTCTCAAATTTCACCATTGAAAATGAAGCCGGAGCTTTTGAAAAAATATCTGGTGTTTGTTTGTGGTTCAAAGTTTTTTTTTTTTGTTTTTTCTTTCACTTTCTTTACAGGTTTGTTTTTTTCCCCATTCCATTATATTAATAATGGTATGGCTGAAGTATAATGTAGAATATCGGATCTATTCTAAAATTTATGGTGTGCTATCTCCTTTCTTAACAAACTTTTATTTCTTTTGAAATCTCACTGAAGACTTATCAGTTTCAACTTTTTGTATTTACAGTTGTACAAGAAGATTGGAAAAATTGTGGGCTTTTGCCACCAGCCAACAAACCAATCGAATGGTAATAAGTAATAGCAGCTTTCACTGAATATTTTAAAAAAATAATAGAATAAATTGTAATACATTATGGATCAAAATTATTTTTTTTTCCGATAGTTAAAAAAATTGTGCTTTATTAGATTTTGGGAAAAAATTCCTCTTTATATCTGTTAATACATTTCCGACTAATAATTTAGTGTAATAAAGCAACTTGTATTCAAATTTTTTTTAGACACTGTAACTTTTGTTTAGGGTGACTAGATATGCCCAGTTTCTGGAGTCAGTCCCCAGATCGCCTGCCTTGTCCCCAGTGAATAAGCATCCCCAGAAATTAATATATCCCCAGAAACCTTCCCGAAATTAAATATATTCCCAGAAATTATCAATTTAATTGTTGGTCAGTAATTATTTTAAGAAAACATAGGCTCTTCTTTCACGATTTTGATGTTTTTAATTATGCTTGCGTTTGGCCTAGCTTTCGGATTATTGGAAAATGAAACTACATATTCAGAAGCAGATTGGTTGCTTAGAAGAAAGTTTGGGGGGGGGGGGAGTGATAAAAGCACTCCTGTCACCGGGCAGAGGTAAAGTCATTTCCCTAGTATCAGATCTGATAGCAGATCGTGTTAGCATACTACATATAGACAATCTAGTGCTCTTGCACATACCTTGTAAATAAATTATTTATTCTTATGGGATTTTTTTGTAATTTTACTTAATGTGCTGGCAAAATGTGGTGTCGGGCAGTTCCCAATGTCACATAACTACTAGTTTACCTGCTAATGGCATTCCTGGTTGCATAAGAAAAAATCTGGTCACTCTACTTTTGATAATCTTTGCACACTGCTCTAAAATGGATTTAGAGTATGTATCTACTTTAATCTTCCCACGACTATTAATTTTTTATCCCCATCCTCCCAAAATAAAATTGTGTTATGAAAGTTTGTTAAATATCATAAGTATTCTACTATAATGCGATCCCATTTTCCGAGCCCAAAAATCAGTACAAATTTTACGTTCTTGTATAATATGATCCCCAGTTTTTGACTCGTCACTAACGTAAATAAAATATGCAAGGATATACAGATAAAACTCTTTACAATTTAAAAAATGCATAACCTGGATCTTTACAATTATAAACCTTCAAAATCCAATTCATTATTGTCCGATTCTTCAAAAAGTTCCTTAATACAGTAAAAAATAATAAAAGGTGATTTAATTTTGAAGAAGACAAGATCGATAGTTACAGTAGATTACATGTAGTTTTATTGTATTTTTATTTTTCAAAATTATTACAGTACATATTATGTATTCATGCCTTAAGGAACTGTAATGAATATTCAGTTGAAGTTATAAAACATTCTAGGACAATTTCAGGAGGTGAATGCAGTGGCTGTTGAAATGCTTTAATGGTCGAGAATTTATTTCACTTTTCACATTTAATGTTACAAATTTATTTAATGTGATGTCGATATTGTTCATTATTAAAAATAAACTGCGGCAAGAAGGAAGTTATAATAAAATGAAACTTGATCGCAGTGACAATTTCGCGAGTGATTGTTGCCATCTTGTTTTCGAGAATTCACTTTCGCAGTAACTTTTGGAGATGTAAAATTGAGAAAAAAGAAATAAGGTGCTGTACATTGTATATACTATATAAGATACTATAATGTACCAGTATATTCAATATTATATGCTAGTTTCATTTGAAATCGCTGGCCAGGTGGCCGCAAGGGCTGGGGCGTAGGCTTTCTAGTTCTTGAGTTCGAATCCCGCCGTGGGCATGGATGTTTTGTGTTTGTCCCGGGCTGTGTATGGATATAACTTGTGTAGAAGGCGCAAAATTACCTAAGTAGTCGACGCCTAAATTTCTAGAAGCCCCCCCCCCGTGCAGTTGAAATCACCCCCACCTCCCAAGTTAACTTTCGGCGACGGAAAAATGGATGGGAAATTGAGAAAAAAGTGGAAAAGTGGATGGGAATGGAAAAGTGGATGGGAATGTACAGTTTATACTATATAATGCACTCTAATAAACCAGTATATTCCATATTATACATGGCCTTGGTGGCTCAGTGGTGCGTGATCACCTCTGATGCCCGAGGACGCGGGTTTGACCCCGGCCAAGGACGACGAGGATTTTTTCAGGGGGAAAATCCTGAGATCACGCACTTCCTTCGGAAGGGAAGTAAAGCCTTGGTCCCGTGTAGTCGTTTGCCGGCTGCACGTTAAAGAACCCTTGCGAGGCAAAATTTGCGGCCCCTATAACGCCGTCCTGAAATGACCATGGCAGTTGAAAAGGACGTTAATACCAAACAAACCAAACTAAAGTATTCCATATTATACACTAGTTTTGTTTGAAGTTCATCAGACCGAAGTTCATTTGACCCCCACACCCCGAGTTGTTGTAGTGCTTTTTTTCCCTCTTGTATAATGCGTCCCTAAATTTAGGTGTTTTCTCTGGTCAAATTTTTTCGCGTTAGAATACTTACGGTAATTTTATATTCCTGGATATAATATATAAGGGTAGATAAATAAGTATCCAAATTGGATAGAGAAAGCCATGTTCAAGCCATGTTTATTTTATGTTTAAACTTAATCCCTGTACATCCAGACAAGTATCCCTTCTTATTTAATATTAAACGTTAAATTTTAAAATGAAAATAGTATAAAATAAAATAATCGTGCCACCACACTAGTATTTTTTTTTAATTTATGAATTCTTATTTAAATTAGAGGCACCTTTTTTTTTTCTTCTTCTTTAAGTGCACTTTTTAAAGTAAGAGTGTATGCTGTTGTGTGGAAAAGGGTATTAAATTAAATTGTTGCTAATAATTGCACAGAGCTGATGAGCTGTATGATGTTTTGTATCAGTTTTCCTCAGACTACTTGCTTGGTTTCGGTGATATTCCAGCTAAATAAACAAAAAATTTATAAGAAAGTCATTATAAAATTCTATTTCAGCATTGCATTTAATTAAAACTTAATCACAAAGCCATTCTGCAGTCTAATTTTTTCCTAAATCCAAAACTGATGTCTGTAAATTTGTGAGATTTTAAATGGTCAGCATGTAGTGGTCAGCATGTGTCGTAATTTTAAATTATTTAGAATGAAAAACAAATGATGACTATAAAAGAAAGATTAAAGAAAGAAAAGTTTGTTTTCTATAAAATTTTTGTGATTTTCTTAATTGCTGGGTGCTTTCTTGAAATATTTCTTAAAGTGTCCTTAATTTCAACTCTTGATAACTTGCACTAGATGTTGAGTGGACAGGCATTTAGAGAAGAAAAGCTGGCAATATTACCTTACTTTCTCTTTTATAGCGTTGGCATTCCATGGTATTGTAGATTCTTGAAGGAATAATAATTTTCATATTTCTTTTTTAAAAGAGTGCAGTTCATCGGATGCATATGAAATCTCACAGTGATATGTCATCAAGTAAACCAAATGAAGTTTCTAATATGAATGCAGTAAATTCTAAAAATACCGGTAAGATAATTTCCTGTATTTTTAATACATTTTAAATTTTTGAGTGAATTCTGAGAAGTGTAGTTGATGCTGAGTTTATTAGAATGTCCTTCTTATTAACAAATCAATATATTGTGTTTTTTTGTGTACTCATAAAAATATGCAGAGAAATACGTTCATTAGCCTACAGGCATTAAAGGAAAAACATGCTTTATTTTTAAATGTGTAATACCGTAAAATCTTGAATACAGGCCGGGTATTCAAATACACGCTGGTCTCGAATAAAAGCCGGGTGGGGTGTTAAAAATAAATTAAACGCCGGGTCTCAAACACCGGTTTTTTTCCGATATAAATTCCGGCGTTTTTCCTCACTTTCAGATTATTAAATGTCTTATTATCAAGGTTGTTATTCTTCTCCATTCAGGTTAGTTTTTTGTTACTTCATTTATTTTACTTTATTTTAAGTACAGGATTTATTGCAGGGTGACTAGCGACTGGGAAAAGTCAGGGAATTTTTTGTAACCAGGAAATGTCAGGGAATATTTTGTAACCATCAAAAGTCAGGGAATTTTAGTGTTTTTCAACCTTTATCTCACTTGAAAGCACATCTGGATGACAGTCAATTGGACGAAAGTTAAGTGGACAGCGGTAAAATAGGCGATAGCCAAGTGGCCAACGAAAATTTTATAACTTCGAAAAAAAAAAATTTATAACAAAAAACAACTTGGCCATTTACATTTTATTTTAATTCTTAGTTATCAGCATTAGAAAACATCAATATAATTGGTTAATGTAATGAAATGTTACGCATTAAAACTATTTTATAGCTATCATATACAGTAGAACCTCCATATAGCGAAACTCAACGGACCGGCAAAGTTATTTCGCTATATAGATATTTTATAAAATTTGCATAATTTTTGTGTATAAATTACATATGTATTTTACATTTAGTATTTATATATAAAAAATTAGTATTTTATATTAATTTGAATGCTTCTTAACATTAAGATACTTGACATTGCTACCTATCTAAAGTCATCCAGGTCGCCATTGCTGAAAATTTTATTTGGATTGCGATTATTTTTTCTGAAATAATTAAAATTTGAAAGCAGGATGGACCGAAAATAATCTTGTAGTGCGTATTTTACGGAAAAATACCGATAGAACGTGTCCATAAGCGAGTATATTAAGGCAGATGCGTGTGGCCTTGGTAAAATTAGAATTTCACAAAAATGTTTATGGGCTTAAACTTTCAATAAAATAAATTCATAAATTTGAACAAATATTAAAGTTTTTAATATAAAAAATCTTCTGAGTTTCGACAGCTTTTATAGTAGTTCTTGTGCCAACTCTCATAGAAAATAAATTTTTAACATGCTTGCACATTTAAACTCAATGGCTGTGCAGTGCCTCATGGGTAGTTTAGTGCGATAACGTTGTTCTCGAGAACTCTTCGTAATTTTGCCGATAAAATATGCCTAATGCAAGATATAAAGAATATAGGTAGCGCCGACCGAGAGGAAAACTGTCGGCCCATCTGGTGTTGGTAATTGCCGGTTTCATGACGTCACAAGGACCAGTCGTTAAAAATTATTATGGGAAATAGTGCTTTTACTCAGCAAAATACCATCGTGCGCTATTCCCACTTGCAATAATATAAAATTTAATACAAAAGATAAAAATGTTTCCTTTTTCCATTTCCCCAAAGATCCAAATTTAATTAAAAAATGTTTAATATTGTGCAAATTGGATAAAAATATTTGTACCACAACTGCATTGATTTGCTCTAACCAGTTTAAATATGACAATTATGAAAACAATGAATTCATATATCCTCTTACCTAGCATTCACGACTACATAATTTACAACTAAATCATGGGATATTAAGGATCCTTTAGCTTAGGTTAAAAGAAAAATCATCAGTTGTAAATTCTGCATCACCTACATATTTACAATACCTAGCCAATTTGCTCTTACATTCACTTGCAATACCTTGCAATTTTGTATTATTGCAAGTGAGAATCGCGCATGATGGCATTTTGCTATGTAAAAGTAGGCCTAACACTGGTGTACCACTCATATACCACTCGTATACAATACGCACACAAAGAAACTCTAGAAAACATACAATGTAGCAGATTGAGAATAAGTATTTTAATGAAAAACATTGAACTACTGTGGAAAGTGACATAATAAATAAATTAACAACTCTTGTCCACAAAATTATTTAACAAGAGTTGTCCATTAAATAATTTTGTGGACAAGAGTTGTTAATTTATTTATTATAAGTATTTTAATCGCAAATGCTGTACAGAATAAAAGACATTTTATATAGGGTGTCCGTAGAGTCTCTCTGCAGTGAAAAACAAGCAATAATCCAATAAATAGGAAAATATAGCAGTTTATTTACATTAGGAATGAACAATATTAAATGGTAAGATCTGTCTGATGCGATGTGCACACTGTATGCTGGTTGTTGCATTCAAACATTTTTTGGGTTTCCATCTCAGGCTAACTTTCGATGGGAATTGTCCTTTTCCACTGCAGAGAGACTCTACAGTTGCATTCTCTTTTGATGAAATTCACATGAAATTACCGTGTATTATACATTAATATACAGCATAAGCAGTGGCAATAAATTAATTCACTTTATATTTGAATTTCTTGTCACCAAAAGCTAATGCGAACTAACGAAGTTGCATTCTGTCCTGATAACATTTGGACGAAATCACTGTACATGTAGAATATACATTACTGATAATTATATGGTATTCACAATAATTTAAATTATGTATTGTCCACAAAGTGTACAAGAGTGACTGTGCAAAACAAGTTAAATCCATTTTTTGTCATTTTGCGCAAAAAGTGGAAAAACGTTTCTACCGACAACGAATCGACCACCAATCACAACACCTATCCCAGTCGGATAGGTTTAGTTTATGTAGGTATCAGTGCGTTTATTAAACTTCATGCTGTGGTGGAAGGATAGGTACAGTACTGTTTTATTCTTGATCTAACTTGTTTTGCACGGAACACCGGATTTAACTTATTTTGCTTCATATAAAAAATAAATATAACTTTTTTTGCAGTGATAAGTGTTTCATTTTGCTTATACAGAAGGTAAAAGTGTCTATAATGGACAGAGTATTAAAGAACACCTTTCACAATTCCGTGTATTCTACTTATACGTGGTTAGCGTCAGGTTCTGGCTCGGTGCAGTTGCATTCATAGGACAACATATCATCATCAAGAACGTACTTCCATGGATTCGGTCAGCTCTTTTTACATCTGGAGATCATCATTAGCCCGCCATTCCGATCCAAACGCTTGGAGCAGAAGTTGTGTTATGTCCTTCTTTTTGACAGCGGATACGTGCCTGCTTGGCTCTGTTACAGGTAGTGTGGCCCCGTTGTGCTTGACTCGTCGTTTTATCAACTTACATTCCTTTCCAGTGTCCACACGGTAAGCTGACTAGTTTCGATGTTTGGATGGATGGAAGGTTGTTGTATTCATACCGGGCCTTCCAGTCCACAGACCTCCCAGTCTCTAGGAAACACAAACACGTTACTGGAATGATCACTGAAAACCTGGTGGTACTCTGCAAATGTTAAGATTGTGTCCTTTGGTTTGAGATCTTGACGAATGCGCCCGAAAAGCCTGTCATACGGCAAGAAATTATGCCCTCAGACCGGAAACATCATCATCACACTCTGTATGTTGTTGGGTGCTCCGTACAGCCAACTCTGTAGCATGGCTAGAATAATATTGTTTTTGTTTTGGCCAGCACAACCATCACTTGCAAGAACGATGTTTCTGATTGAGTCCAATTCCAGATCGTGGGGGAGAACTTCACTGAGATAATGGAATACAGCCCTGGCTACTTAGTTTTGCTGCCTCGCTCGGACTCGTTCTCCGTCCAAGTGTAGGAGAAGGAGTGGTCGGGGGACACGTCGCACAACCTAAAGTTGTAGAGGCCAAGCTGACGTGAATAGAATGCCTCTTGAATTGGCAGCTTCGGAAGGACTTGGACTTGCTGTAGATCAGAGGCAATAAGCTTGGCGTAGAAAGCCTTCGCTCGCAGTTTGTGATTGTCTAGAAAAATTAGCACGATTTGCACCGAACACAGCGGTAGAATTAACTTATTTTGCACCGTCATGCTAACTTTCCCCGCTCACACTAGGAAAAATTTTCACTCGATTTGCACCAAACAGTGTCCAACATGTAGGAATCTGTGACGTCAAACGTCAGTACTAGTTGTTGCAAATTATTTTAAAATTGGATTTAACTTGTTTTGCAGAGTCACTCTTCAAATGTAGAAATGTAAAAATACATGTAACTGAACATTCTTGTCTGTGTTCAAAATTATATAGACTTTTTTTTTTTTTTTTTTTTGCTTGTTAATAAATCACCAAAATTCAATTTATTGAATTAAGATTTCCTGAAGGTGAAAGGATGCCCATATGGGCGCAATTAGCACTTCTACCAATCGGGGAAATAATACAGAGGGCATTCATAACACAAGGAAGAATTATCGTTTAGTTTATATTAATTACAGTCTTAAAATTGTATGATTGTAATAAAGTAAATAAAATACAATAGAAATAACATGAAATGATAAATTTTACCAGTTTCCTTGTGATGTTATGTATAAATAATAAATTAAAAATTAAAGGAAAGATGACAATGAATGATGAATGATAAATTATATTGTAAATGGGAAGTTTTTGAATTTCTTTCTGAGTCCATCTTCAAGAAAGAAATCTGAATATGTTCCATTTACCATTCATTGTCATCTTTAATTTTTATTTATTATTTATACATCTATGAGGAATATTACAAGGAAACTGGTAAAATTTTCTCCATTCATTTGTGAGGATTTCACTCTCCACCCGTATCAAATTCTCCCACGATTGACTGGGGGTGAAAGAATGCCCATATGGACGCAATTAGCACCTTCACTGGGAAGTGATGTGGAGGCCAAGCACATAAATTGGTCACATTTGTTGCTTTTAATCAAGCTCCATTTCTTCGATTAATTCAAAATGTTTTCAATTTCATTAATGACTGCCAAAGGATCGTAGTCATAAGGAAGATGATTGTAAGGCTCATGCGTTTTCCTGGAGAATTTTTTTCGAGTTTCTCAGTTGAATCGATCAGGCTTAAGTCGTATTAACTACAGCACAAGAAACTTGTTTTGTCTTTATGATGTCATCGACGTTGTCTGTAGTACAACTGAGTCAAATGATTTTTATTCTCTAGGTTTTTTAATTTTTTTTTTTTTTTTGTTGCGGTGTTCAGCATATAGCGAATATTTGTTGAATTTATTAAATAAATAAGAAAAGTTTTTGAAATTAAATTATACGTTTATCAATAATTTAAATTATATGTTATGCAATTATAGAGTTTCCTTTAATTATTTACTTAATCTTATAGTATCAAAAATTTTGACGTCAGTTGCCTTTTAAGTCAAAGGGACGAGGACAAATATTCTTCGAATGGATATATCTATATTGAAAAGATAATGTGCTGTATTAGTTCAAAGTAATATTATAATAATAAAATTAACAAAAATAAATAAATAAATAAATAAATAAATAAATAAATAAATAAATAAATAAGTAAAATTAACTCTGGATTCAGGATATACAGAAGAACGAAATTACAGTCTCTACTATTTGCCGATGACCAAGTGATAACACCTAATAATGAGAATGAATTACAAAAAAAATATTTTCTCCCTAAACATAATAGCTAGACGAAAAAAACAAAAATTATGGCATTCAAGGGCATTAATCCAATAAAAAGTAAAATTGTCAAAGATAACATTTTAGAAGAGGTTAACTCGAACGATACTCTAATTCCCATACCCCAGAGTATTTAATTACAGTTGAACCTCGTTTTTACGAATTTCAGGGGACCAATAATATTTATTCGTAAAAATCCGAACTTCGTAAAAAACAACCCTCCCCCCCCAAAAAAAAAAATAACAAAAACCACGTACATAGGCACTGAATTTTTAATAGGCAGTATTCTTTATACAAATAGGCTTATACACTGATTAAGTATTCGAGATTTGAAAATACATGTATTTAAGAATTGTTGTCTGATGCACATTTGAAGTTATATTATTTTTTAAATAGTTTGAAAATTCAAAAAACTGTCAAAATATCGTCTGGTACATTTATTAGTTGCATGCAGATGGTTTTTTAGAGTTTCTAAGGAGCTTTTAATTTGTGAGGATGTTGCTTTGAATGTCGTATTTTTCAATTTCTCGTCATTGTCATCTTCATGTTCTTCTTCACCGCCATCATTGATAAGATCGCAAATTTCGTTATCGTTTAACGTCGGAGAAGTTAAAACTTCCGCAACAATATTAACAAACTCCGAGAATTTAGATTGAAAATTCAGCTTACTTTTCAGGATTTCCCACTCTTCAAATCCTTCAAATTCACTGTCACCATCTTCGGGTGAGACTGCAAGTTCAGTTTCACTTTTGTTTGCATAGAGAGCCTAGAAAGAGGAAGCACTTCCTCTTTCTAGGTTCTCTAGTTTGCATTAATTTGGCGCCCTCTGTTGGCGACGGCGGAAACTAGTCAAGTTAATAACATTCGGCGACAACATAGGCCAAATGAACAAAATGCAACCAGGCTGCTCACACAAAATAATTTCACTATTTTAGTAAAATTTATTACTATACTCTGTCCAACAAAAGTTGGAGTGGGCGTGTCCAGTTAAACTTCCTATTTCAATTGTTATACATTGTTAATTCTACTTTAGTTGGATAGAGTATACCAATTACAACTTCTAACTTCGTAAAATCCAAATTTCGTCATAAAAACACGTGGTAAAACTTAAAGTTTATTATATGGAAATTAACAGGAGGGGGTCGGGATTTCAGAATTACTTTGTAAAATGCGAGTTCGTAAAAACGAGGTTCTACTATAATAGCAATTTCACCTGTTACCTCAAACAAATTTTTAATAAATCCCAGATAACTCGAAGAAATATTTGGTTTTAGTGAATAGATATTTGTAAATTTAAGCAAAAACTATATTAAAACATTTCAAAAATTAATACAATATGGACCAAGTTCAATTCTTCATCAACTGTCACGTTAGATCCAGGAGCGTTTGAGAGACCCCTCCTCCGTTCCTTCTCTCCTCACGTGTAATCAAATAAGCAGGCCAGCTGTACATAAGAAGCTCAAGAAATCCTTATTTTTATAAATTAAAAGATATTACCAAAACATTACAAGCCATTTGAAAATAACGTGAAAAATATTGAAGAATTAACATGAAAAAAGTTATGCAGTTTAACTAAAGAAATGATCGATCTGTTGCTTTAGTGTCTCTCTCCTCTTTTTTTTTTTTTTTTTTTTTTTTTTCTGAGCTATATCAAAGTGGGCCTTAAGTTCAGGCAGTCTCCTTGAAAAGCTTTGCCAGTTGAAACTTTATTTCATTTTTTCACCTTTTATTTTACACCCAAATGACTAAGAAAACGACGCAAGAATATTTCGCGGTCACTGGCAGCCATTGTTGAAATCGAAACTAATGCGAACACACAATTGAGAATAGAACTTGTTGATTGGCAGCTTTCAGTGGGAGAACTTTTAAATGTAGTAAACGATGATGGAAATTTGAGAAAAAAAGTGAATTCTCTATAAAGTTTTGAGCGTAAAACTGGTAAAAAATATATCTTAAACACGGTTCTCCCCAGGCCCTTTTTAACGGGCACGCCGCCCGGCTGATTCTGGCATCCGCCCGGCTGAAGAATACATGAAAAACTGCACAACACTGCATATTTTATTTGTTTTTGTTTTTAATTTTTGTCCGCCCGCTTATTTTAGCTTACTGCCCACCTGATAAAATTTTCTGGGGAGAACACTGTTAAATGTCAACAGATGAAAAATAAATGGTTAAAATCGCAAAGAGATGCCTTTGAAAATGTTTATTCTGAAGCTAAGTCAAAACCGTGTTGGAGCCGATTTCATGTTTGAACAGACTGTATTTTTACCGGGTCCGTACCGTAATTGAATATTTAATTGGTTCTTATTAAAAATAATTGAATTTACAGATGCATTGTGAGTATCATGTAGTCTTTTTAGTTGTCATGTAGCCTCGTTTTCGATTTACTGGTTAACTCGAAAACCTGTTAGCTCAAATTTTTTATCTGGTCCACTGAAGATTGAGTTATCAGGATTCGACTGTACCTAGGTTGTAATCTCTCTTATGTGGAGGAGATTGATTGCAATTTCAAAATAAACAAGTTTTTAAAAGGGATGAAAAATAAGATTTTTAAACCAAATCAAGTGCAAAAACATACAAGAATAAGAGCAT
Source organism: Rhysida immarginata (assembly GCA_023313115.1). Taxonomy (NCBI): domain Eukaryota; kingdom Metazoa; phylum Arthropoda; class Chilopoda; order Scolopendromorpha; family Scolopendridae; genus Rhysida; species Rhysida immarginata. Next base: position 21,796 of record JAHWFO010013986.1, read on the forward strand.
ATAAAGTCATAGACAGACCTACGGTACATTACTCTATAGAAGTGAAACTTTGACACTGAAATGATGGGATGAAAAAGAATTGAAAGTGTAAAAATTAAATTTTTAAGAAGAACGAATGGCTACACTCGTAGATAAACAAAGAAATTCGAAATATAAGGAAGAACTCAAAATTGATTCAGTAGTAGACGGAATCTAGGTTATCGAAGAAAATTTTAAAATATACCTCGGTTGGAAAGAGAAGTTTGGTTTGGCCCAGAAAGAGATGGCATGAGACCAGAACAAGCCACGGGACCTAAACTCCTAAAAGGATGATGATGATAATTAATTTTGTAAAAATTTCAAGTTTTAATATCTTGGTGTCGTCAGTAAAGTTTTATTTTTTAAGCTATAAAATTGTCGTCCACTCCCCCACCCCCTAGTCTAAATATTCTCCAGATTTCCTTTCTCCGTTTTTTCTTCTTCTTACTTTTGTCTATCCCACTGAAGATGGATACCTGGTACCCAAAATACGTATCCGATACAGTGGGTTAACGAACGATTATCGTCCAGTTTTACTGTCACCAACTTGGTTATCGTTTATTTGACCACTGCCTAGTTGCACTCATCCAGTTGACACGTTCCCGAAGGCACATTTTAACTTATAAAGTCTTGTGGTACCCTTAAATTATGATGATAAAAATAAGAGTATACTTTTTTTAGGATTTAGTTATTAACATAAACAAAACATGATGTTATAATTTGTAATAAAAAGAAAATAATTAAAATTTTTAAGCATTTTTTTTTTTTTTTTTCTGTTTATGAAATTTTTCACGGCACATTTAAGATCCTCTTACAGCACTGGTTCTATAGTCTCTTTGTTGTGGTGTTAAGTCAAGTGCAAATTAACTTAAGTTAATGACACTGATAAACGATGGAATGCTTAACTACAATTTCAAAAGATTCATATGAATTTTTTTGCTATGAAATTTAATGATCATTCAAAACTTAAAATTAAACTTTTAGAGAGTTAGTGTGTTTGCATTACAAAAGGATGAAATTGAAACTAAACTTTTAATTCTGAATTGTTTTAAATTTCAGATACTCACAGGGCTTTGAAATGGATCAGTTTGATTACATTAGTCTTCCAGAATGCAGTCCTTGGTCTGAGCATGCGCTATGCTCGCACACAGCCAGGAGATCTGTTCATCCCATCAACAGCAGTTGTTATGGCTGAAGTGGTGAAACTCATTACGTGTCTTTTTTTCACGTTTATTCAGGAAGGAAGTTTTGTAAAATGGTTTCACACACTTCACTCTCAAATCATTCAACAGCCCACAGATACTTTAAAGGCAAGTTTTTTCCATTCCCTACTTAATTGATAGTGAATTAATTCTGTGCAGTCAGATATTTTTTCCCAATTTCCAATAGCCTAGCGTCACTTATTTTTTAAAGTTATTTATTCAAATGGGACTAGATATTTTAATAGTACATGTACAGTAGAACCTTGATAAATCGAATCGCAAGGGAAGAGCAAAATGCTTCGATTTATAGAGGTCTTAGAATTATCGAGGTTCGATATATCGAGATTATATAAAATTTGAATAATAGAGGTTTCGTTTGAGATTTGACTAACCGTATGGAATTGCAACAATACAAATTATTTTAATGAAAATAGAAATTAATTTATAATCACGTAATGTACCATAATACATTTTAAATCTAATTAGAATTTTTTAAAATTTGGAATTTTTGCCTGCTTCTCAGCATGAAGTATCTGCACGTCTACTTTCGCTACTGTGTGCAAAGTTCCAGTGTTCAAGTTCAGTGGGGCTCTCACACAACGTATTAGGAGGTTGGTAGTATCAACTGTGCTTTACTCCGTAGTCCAAATGTTAGTTATGGCCCTGCAACAAATACCAAATTACCAATTTCCAAGTGGACAAATAAAATTGGAAGGATTCATGAGGTTTTTTTTTTAAACCATGTATAAAAAAACATTGAATGTAAGGCTACAGTTTATTCAAAGATGGACATGTTCTTAATGTGCAAGTTTTGGAGAAGAAACTTAGAAACTTAAGAATTTTTCTTGTGTGCTTATTATAATATACAGGGAGTATCTAAATCTTTGTCACAAACTTTTTGTGATGATTCCCCACAGCGAGACGAAAACAAAAGTTCATATAAACATGGTTTGGATAATGAACAGTTTGAGATTTCCACAGTTAAAAGTGAAGTTTCAGAAGCTGGTTTTGTACTCTGGATGGCTGGTGACATGCAGAGAAGCTACAACAAATTCTTGAAATAACGTCCCATTTATTGGTTATAAACAGGTACGCCTGCTAATAACTTGAGGTGTGTACCTACCATTCAGGGGAAATCAGCACCTTGCTGCTGAAACTTTGACATTTGTTATAGGGAGTGCAAGTGTGATGTCAATCCTGGATGCTCTTCAGTCACGTGACTCGAATTGGTTCCAAACAAGTCTTCTCGCTTCGGGATTTAACATTGGTTCCAACGTAGAGACGGAATAAAATCGCTTTGTATAAACCCAGCGTTTGATACACTTAAAAAATGTGAAATTTTTTAGTTCCTCACTGCTCAAGAAGGAGCCAAAACAGCGATTTACACATCTATTGTTTTCCAAAAGAAAGAAAGATCCGCGAATGATGGCATTCTTTCGTTAAGTGATAAAAGTGATTAAAAAGTGTTCTAATATTAATTTACAAATTACACAACGGTATTGAATGTCTTAATAATAATATAAATTACAAAAATTCACATAATAATTTAAGAGATATCATTTTTACTGGCTGCCTGTTTCAACGTTACTAGTACGTATATTGCGTGGTTCCAATGTTTGGAACCAGCCATCCCATTTCCTAGGCTCTCGGCCCCTTCATCGCGCAAGTGAAACGTCAGATATGACGTAGTCACTTGCACTCCCTATAGCTTCTCCGCATGTCACCTGCCATCCACAGAGTACAACACCAGCTGTTGAAACGTCACTTTTAACTGCAGAAATCTCATAAACGGTTCGTTATCCGAACCATGTTTATATGAACTTTTGTTTTGATCTCGCTGTGGGGAATCACGACCAGAAGTTTGTGACGGGTTTAGATATACCCTGTATTAGTCCATTTAATATATAAAAATGGTAGTTTTATTTTATATACCGTATTTTTTGAATATAGGCCGCAGTTCAAACCAAAAAAAAGTTGCGGATCTGTATGGTTATTTTTTGTTCGACCATGAAATTTGCAGCTGTGGTCTAAAGTGAATGCAGCCAATATTTGAAAAGTATGGTAATAAAATGTTCTTTTTTTATATGCAAGGGAGTACATAAACAGGAATACATTTCTTTTTTTATTATAGAAAGCTACACTACACTGCATGGTGTTAAAAAAAACCAAAAAAAAACACATCTTTCCCCTCAAACATTTTCGTAAAATAGCCCCTTTATCTTCCCTCCTAGGTTTTCAATGTATAATAGAATCTCTATGATCAGTTTCCTCCCCAACTTGTGCTACATATCCTTATGATTTTTTTTTATTTCCAGATGTCATATGGGCAGCAAAAGCAAACATCCTGGCATCTATGCATATCATAATTCAGTACAATATTATAGTTTGTCTACAAAAAATAAATGAGTAATAACAGCACAAGAATCGCTTTGTTTACCGCTGTGATTAATATCAGTCTTTCAATGCATCATGCTTGCAAGCGCATGCGCACAGTTTTGAATATCAAAAAGACTAGAAAACGCATTGTCTGTAGCAACACTGAACTTCTCAAAGTTTGCAGCATGGCAATATCCCCTCTTGCATATATCGGAACTGCTTATGAAAACTTTTAACAGGGAAGAGAAAAACTGACATCAATTTGATTTGTAGGTCTGGATTGACAAAATCCGATATGTAGGAGAATTTGTGTTAACTTCAGTTTATAGAGACTAATTTTCCTCCAAATAGATTGATTTATGGAGGTTGTTATTACTTTGAATTATAGAGGTTTTAGCCCCGGAGTAGAAGGGAATAGACTGAAACGTCGAATTAGGGAGGAATTCTATTTATTGAGGTTCTACTGTACTATGTAAATTCTAAGAAAATGTCTTTCAATTCTATGTAAATTACCCTGAACTTAATAAGTTTTATTGATATTACAAGTACTTGTGTCATATCTTTACTGTACTTTTTTTTTTAAAAGCAAGTTAATGTTTTTGATCTGTGATTATAATTTTTATTATTATAGCTAAAATATTTCTTAAGGATATATTTTGAAGCATGGACCTTCATGATGGCCAGGTTTTGCTGTGCCAGTTTCACAAATGTTGGTAATATCCTCTTCTTCCACCAGGATATACCTCCTTGAGCAAATTCAACAGTCATTTTGCTTGCCTTTGTGATGAGGAATGATAATATGCAACCTCTCTCAACCAGCCTTTCTTCCTGATCTGATGTAGATGGCCAGCTTCTTGTTGATTTCATTCCTTGATGGAAATCTCTTGTAAGTTCCTTAACAAGCAGTTGCCTGCATTGGACATGTGTCATGTGTTGTAAACCCTTCTTATTGCACACTGCCTTGTACAGTTTGAGTTTATAATGGACACCTCTATCTCTGCAAAAGAAAAGTTTCTTCCATCATTTCAAAGTCTTTTGTAAGCAATAATATGAAGCACTGTATTGACCGGCTGTATGACAACGCCCACATTCTTTGTGTAATTGACCTTGTTTCTGCACAGTTACTTGCTGTCATCACTTCTCGCCCTTGAATATACAGATTCAGAAGCCGAGGTGCTCCTTGTGCTGAGCATGGTTACAACACGTTTGTCACACCATGAAATTAACCGTGTATATTTATTATTTGTATATGCAATTTTTTCCATCTTTCTTAAGTTCAGATTTTATGATGAATCTTGGGATGCCTTTTTGAGACCAAGAGTGTCCATATCACATGACTTTTAAGACCTTTATACTATGACAGTTGTTAGACCTCTGTAAAATACTGTTTGTGAAAATATGATATCTGCTGGTATCAAGCCAGGATTCTTTTATAAGATTTTTTAAAAGTCGAAGAAATCTAGATGTAAAAGGTCTTGTTAAGTTTTCAGTTGCAATTTTTCTGTCGTAATAGAAGAAGTTGTAGATATAACTGGTCAGGATCTCTATTTGGTGGACTTTATATATAATGCAGTTTTACTTTTTTAACATTATAATATTTTGGCTAGGAATGAAGTATTCTCTGTGCCTATCATAGATCTAGTTTAACTCCATTTCCTTTCTTAAATCGTTAACTTTCTTATCCAGGTTAGAGAAACGTATATCCCTTGACTTAAGACTATAAGCTCTGTTCCGATGGATTGGTATAAGTTTATTTATGCATGTAGAATGACTGTTTAGTATTACAGCATCTTCGGATCTGAAAATGTCCTCAACCGTTCTTTGAACATAATAAAATTGAGATGTGTTGGATCTGTTTTCCCAAACTAAGCCAAACATGAAGTCCACTTTTGAAAAGTACAACAGCAGTTTTTGGTTTTGTTTTGTTGTTTTTGTTTTTTTTTGTTTTTTTTCGTTTAACTTCTTGTTCAAAGGCTTCATTCCAACTCCCATTCTTTTGCAGCTTTTATCTTAATAAAATCAGGATTGCATAATTTTGTTTTTCATGCAAGTGAATCATTGCTTTCATATCGTCCTCATCCACTTCTAGCGCCAATTATTTTGCAAGTTTTAGTAAATTTTTTTCCTCATTTAATCAATGCTTTGTCTTTTTTCAGTACTTTGGAAATCTGAAATATAGTATGAACATTTATTCCATGTTTATCTTCATGCGTTTTTTGTTCTTTTTTACTTCTTTCTACGCTTTGGAAATTTACCATAATTTTTGGTTGATTTGCTGCAGACTGTCTATTAAAAAAAGTTTAAAATATTGGTGCGCTTGAACGTGATCAGATTTGAAAGTTGATAATGTTGGTCGTGTAGTGAACGATGAGAACGTGAATAGTGAGAACGATAAGGGCGGGAAGTTTTTAGATGCAGTGCTCACGTTGATCGATGAACATAGGCAGACTGGCAGTCTAAATCGTACCGGACAGGTATCGGTAAAAAATCGGCGAAAGCGGCCCTCTATCACAAGAAAGTAAAGGCATCCTTCCAGCCCACCAGGATTTTTCCCGGTGTCCCGGTGGTTCAATCCGCCGCTGTCGATGAACGCACACGCTTGATTGCTATCGGAGTGAGTTTTTAATTAATAGGATGTGAATTCATTTATAAATTCATCAATAAATATAAATCAAGGAATACACTGCCACTATTCATTTTATATCATTGAGAGAAACAATATGAAGTAGGCCTAAAATCGTGGGTAGAATTTTTTTTTTTTTTTTTTTTTTTTAACTTTTTGGAAAATTTCCGACAGTTAGGCCACGGCAGCTGAAAGTCCGCACACGCCAAAATTTTCACTTTTATTAACAGAAACGCTGCAGTGTTACTGCCGAAAATTACGGTATCTATTAAAAAGTTTAAAATATTGGTGTTGCGGAGTATAGGTCACTGCAGACTACCATTTAATTTTCATGAACGGCAGAGCAGTATGCATGGGGGGAAAAACTGGCAGCATCTTGAATTTTCGGTACTTTAGAAAAGTCTGTGATAATTATGGGTAATCATATGTCATATGCAGCGATGGGGAAAAGATCTGACACCCAGTCACAGCAGTTAAATCTTTATCGACTGAATTCTGTAGGTGAATTTTGATTGATGGGGAAAGGTAAGACACATTCATTTGCACAGAGGGAGATTAGGAGAAACCTTTTTACACTATTTACCAGTAAGCATAATCACTAAGAAGGTTTATTTTCTAACTTCTTCGTTCTCAGGTATTCAAAATGTCGGAACATCGCGTTTGTTAGTTTGCCAGCTTTAAATTATCACCAATCGAGATGTTTCCCAAATTGGAAATGGTGCTGCCGCATGCAATCTTGGGATCAACGAAAAACTTTTACCCAGAGCTGGAATCCCATCTGTCAGAATGGGTTTTGGCACATCTTGAAGGGGGATGTGTGATTTCGACTACTGTAGTTGCCATCAGATTAAAGGCCAAGCAAATGTCAGTAGAGATGAAGTGAAGAACTTTACCGGGAGTACCTTGTGGTACTATCAGTATATGAAGCAAAATCACTTATCCGTACACTCTCGACAACAGTTGGTCAAATATAAAATCATTAATCGCATTCAATACCTTTCACTTATGGGAAAGTGACTTTGGCTTTGCTTTTGAAAAGCAAATAAAATAGGTTTTCATTGTGAATGAAACCTGAAGTGAAAAAATCACTTTTGTTGCTTTTATTACTTTTGCATCTAAAACTGCATCAGCCATAAATAGCATGATGAACATATTGAAATTGTTTGAAAAATAGTGAAAAATGTTTTTTATTGTTCTCCATGGTTTTATTATTCCTTAATTTATAACCAAAAATATTTACAACGTTAAATACATTACTTATACCTTTAAATTACAAGTTTTATTGGTGGGTAATCATCGAAACGAGTGAAGCGGCGATCCAATATGGCTACGACTAAGCCGGAAGTTAGTAGCTGTAAAGCCAGAAAAGTAAGAAAAGCAGAGGGGAAAGTGGTTAATGACTTGCTTTCAGAAAAGTGACTTTGGAGATTTCACTTTCCTGAAAATGACATCACTGAAAGTGACTTAAGCAAGATAAGTGAGAAAAGCGAGAAAAGTTAAGAGGTTGTGAACGCGACTATAATTTTATTACTTGGTAATTTATGTTTTTATTTTTATTAAATACAGTAATTTTATTTATCTTTTTAATACCATTTTGGTAGCTGCTTATGCATACATAGAGTAATGTGTTAAATTTTGTTATGCCTGTTAAGGATGATACATATGAGGGTCACTTACAAAGTCATGGCAACTATTTTTTTTCCGGTGGAATCCCAGACTGTGATCCACATTTATCGATATGCAGCAATGACATTGAGATGCATTGTACTTATTGCTGCTGCTACATGGTGTAGATGTTCAAGGATGGGGGAGGAAGGGATGTGCGTTGGTTTTTAACGGTTATCAAGTATGGATGTGAGTCGGACAGAACAACCTGCATAGCAGTGCTTCACGGTCAAAACGTGAGGGAATATCACACACAGCTCATAGCAGGTGTTGGAGACCATGACTTCCCGTACAGAACTGTTGCAAGGTGGGTAGCAGCAAATGGATGAGTAGCAAGTACCAACATGCCTTGTACAGGACGCCCTACACAGTTGTACAGATGTTGCTCGTGCAGTGATCGCATAATGCGTAGAGAACGAAAGATGTTGGTCTCTATAGAAGTTGGCAACAGAAGTAGGTATTGACCAGGCAACTGTGCATATAACATTTTTTTGATTTTTACTCTTTTCTCTTGTCTACAATCTTTCTTGAGTAACCCATATAACAGACATTATTGGTAAAGTACCTTGTGTAAGTTATGAAATGTTTGTATAACACATATGTCTCCAAAAAACAAAAAAAACAAAAAAAATAGTGGGCATGATTTTGTATTGTGCATATATATGGTGGGGGAGGGGAACTATCTTCTATTTATTTTTCAGGCAGGGTTATTTTGCCCTATGTGGACAATCATCTGCTGCGGCATGTCAACCAAAAATTTGTATTTGTACATATTGTATAAAATCACAGAAATCCCCAAGTAATATAATAGGAATTGTATCTCGGGTCTGACTTGTTTGGGGAAATTTGGCCAGTAAATTTATCAAGAAGTGGGCAGTCATGCATGATTAGCTTTATTCATGTGTAGTAGTCATTACATTTCCACAACATTGTTCTGAAAGGCCCCCATGGACACTGGGTGCAGGTCATTTTTTCCCTCTCATACAACGCAAATAGGTTGCCATCATGTTGTGTACCTGCCATACATTTTCTTCCCTAGTCATATTGTAATTTGTTGATTGAAACTCGTGTTGTTATTCACCGAATTTATTTTTATGCAGGTTAAGATGCATCAAGTTCATTGATAGGAATCAATGAGCAGTTATCCTACACAATTGCTATTTCAGTTGCATACTCTTTTTAGTTTTCAGATTAATTGAACAGTAACTAGCAAAGAATAGTTTATTTGTTTTTTAATTTTTCATTGATTATCAAGAGAAAAAGTCCTTGATAAACATCTTTTATCTCTTTGGCAGGTATCAGTGCCTTCTCTTGTGTATATAATACAGAACAATTTGCTTTATGTAGCAGCTTCAAATTTAGATGCAGCTGTTTATCAGGTAAAGAAAAGGCTAAAACTTTTAAATTCGATATTAAATTTTATGAGTTTTAATGATTATGAATTTCCAAATGAAGGTAATGTTCCGTTTCTTAGCAAAACTTAATACAGTTCTATTTATAAAATTGTAAATTATATACTATGTGATCAAAAGTTTCCAGACATCTCTCCCAATAATGCCTTGTGTTCTGATTTATATGTCTATGATGCCCATGATAATATAAATAGAGACATGCCTTGCTGGACTTATTTGTGATTTATATTGATGCAGTATGGGTCACTCAACAGAGCTCGGTGAGTTCCCACATTGCACCATTATAAGAAGTCACCTACCCAGCTAATGTGCATGCGAGATTGTCATTCTTCAAATATCCCTTCAGCTGTAAATGGAATCATTGTCAAGTGGAAATCTTAAGGAGCAATGTTGGCCAAACCACCAATTGATGCGCCAAAGAAAACGACAGACGAGCTCATAGTGTTCATATATCGTATTCCAATTAGATAGAGAGTTACAACAGATCAAGTTTTATCAATGTTATTTAAAGGCATAAGAAAGCATATGATTTTGTACGATAAGTGCTCAAAATGAGCAGATGGACTTCAGAAAATTGTGGACAAAGTACGAGGGGAAGTCTGTAAGTAAGTTACAAGTGGATGTAGAAATGAAACAAGAGTAATGATTGACCAGCTGGTAACTTCCCTTTATACAGCTTGAAGCTGAAAAAATGGAAGACCCTTGGAGCAACATAGGGGCTACACGGAGGATGTTCGCAAACTTCCCAGTTGAACTTTCGCGGCATCTCAGTTGTCTTGCTTGGAATATGAGGATGCCCATTATCATGCATTAACAACACGCCTTTGATGAGGTGTTATGGTTGCTTCTGTCGAATGGAAAATTTTATGAGGATGTTACAGTAGGAGTCTGCATTTACAGTTTACTCTCGGTGTCGGAATGTGGTATGCAGTATGCCCAAGTGACTCCAGAAGACTGTGAGCATCACTTTCCCAGCGATAAAGCTGTACAAAAGTCACCGCCTGGTTCAGATAGTATCCCAAAGAATTTGATGCTGCTGGTTTTGAGCAGCTTGTGAAACAATGGGACAAGTGCCTCATTGTACAGGAAGATTATATGGAGAAATAAAAGGAATCAAGTCAATATTTATTTTAAACAAGCCATTCTTGTTTGTTTGATTTCTATATCCATTTGTAACTTACTTATTGACTTCCTCTCATAGTTGTATACTTGTGGTTCAAAGATGGTGTCTTAAGTTAAACAGACTTTTACATCGTGTGGTGAGGAAACTTCGTCAACTTTGGTACTATCACATGTGGCATGATGTAGTTGAAAGTCTTCACTTGAAACAGTTGCTACAGAGTTCATAAATCCACACAGTGTGAACTGAGCACCCTAAGTTTCCATGTCAATGCTGTTGGGAAGACATGTTTAGAATGGTGTATGGTCACTAAAACTGGACCATGGGACAATGGAAGCATATCTTAGGGCATGGCAAATCTTGGTGCACTCTGGCAATCAGATGGTCGACTTTGGTTTGGGTAGATGCCTGAAGAATGCTTCATTCCTGACTGTTTCGTACCTATTGTGAAATTTGGTGTATTGTATGGTACATGTACCCACTGTGGAATTTTAAGGATTGGGCAACTTGTTCAATTAGCAAAAGTATCAGGTCTGCAATGTACATTGATATTAGACAATTCTGCACTGCCAACATTGTAGCAATTTACTTTTATCCACTTTAACGTACTCCCCTCCCCTATCTATACACCACTGCGTACGAGCCTTCCATTATTCAAAGCAAGGCTTATTTATTTATTTATTTATTTATTTATTTAATCTATGGATAAGCGATTTGGATAAGCTCCTGGATAAGCTAGTTTGATAAGCTAATTGGGTAAGCTAATTGGATAAGCTATTTGGAATAACAGTTTGAGATAGAAAGATTATTGTACAAACATGGCAATGCTCCTTATCACAAAGCAATCTGTGTGCAGGAATGGTTTGAGAGGGGTAGAAGAAATGGATTCATCCACAGGATCCCCAATATAAATCCCACTGAACAGCTGTGGGATGAATTGTAACGATGATTAGGCCACACCTCTCAACATCTGATTGATTTCATCAATGCTCTTCAAAAAGGATGAGGGGAAAATTACTGAAGCTATCCATGAAAATCTGATGGAAAGTCTTCTTGGAGTAGAGGTCATAATAAGAGCAAGGGAAAGTTCAACACCATAATAATTTTAATGAAATCATGATTGCAATGCAAAAGTATAGGTGTCCAGAAGCTTTTAATCACTTAGCATCTGTTTTACAGAAACTTAATGAATATAAATCAAGAGTTGGCTACAGGGCACATTTCAGATATGTCCTTACCAAAATACACGTACACTCCACTATTAACCATTTTTCAAATATTTTGTTATGCACTTTTTCACGGCAGCTATGCAATTAGTTGACCTCTGCTTAATAAATAAAAATGTTTCAAAATATTTTTAAGCGTTTTGTTTGTTTTATTACAACATGTGATTAGAAAATTAAGCTGTGCGCCCTCCATGGGTTTTAAAATTTTTATTGCATCCTCCTTAACAAAATGTTTGCTGCTCCTGATATAAAGACAGATATTTTACAATATTGATCTCCAAACACTATGGTAAAGATTTTTTCACTGTATACTGTCGGAGATTCCACTGTAGGTTCCAGCAAACTATGAATTTTATAGTCCTATAAAAATTAAATTTAAAAACCACCAACGTGGCTTTTTTGTTCAGGTTTACTTGGTATTATTTAAAATTTCAAAGCCTTCTATTATTTCTGTCACTTTTATTTCTGGGTCTTATGGTGATTTGCATTACATTTTCAAATTTCTGAAAGTTATTACCACTTTCAGTGGTTTAGGAGTATACGGTTAATGCAGAAGTTCGTAGCGTTTTTTTTCACTTTGCATGCCCGACAAAATGCTATGAACTTGTGCATCAGCCTACTACAGTGTGATTCAAAACTCATCGTACAAACTTTAAGGGGAGGTAGTATCTAAACAAAAAAGTTTATATGAACATGGGTCCGAATTTGAACAATAACTGAGATGTGAACAGAAATAAAAATGCTGCAACCAAGATCAACAAGGTAATTATTCAGTTTATTTAACACCTAGGATAATGAAATTTGAGGGAATAATAGGGTACATAAAACTGTTATACCGTTAAAATTTGATCGAATTCCAGTGAGTAGTTTCCAAGTTATGTATTCAACATTGGTATACATGCTGACATGTGAGTACTAACCAGCAGGTGTTGCGATGTTGACTGCGTAACTCGGAAACTGTTCATTGGAATTCGGTCCAATAATGATATACACAGTTTTATGTAGCCTATTATTTTCCCAAATTTCATTATCCTAGGCCTTAGAGAACCTGAGTTATTAACTTGTTGATCTTGGTGACGGCATTTGAACGATATCTCAATTATCGTTCAAATTCGGAGCCAGGATCATATGAACTTTTTTGCTTAGAATCGCCCATACTACCTCCCCTAAAAATTTGTACATGGAGTTTTGAATCACTCTGTATGGTAATATTCTATTTCAGTAAATAATTTTTTTCAGGGTTAAAACATTTCCTTAAAATACTGCATTAAATATTTTGATTGTACAAGATCAGTGATGAAATCTGTTAATTCCCCTATACTTATCCTACAGCTTCAATGGAACTGAGGCAAGAATTATGTATTACGCGTGTTTTAAAACTCAAGGCAGTGAGGTTTTAAAACTGAGGCAATGTGCAATTGTGACGTCATTTTCGACACGAATTCGGTTAGGTGAAGTACATAACATGACAATAAGTGCCACCCACGTGCGGGGGTGGGACTACTATGTAGTCCTATGAAGCTTCTGAACCCCGTACGTCGAGGCAAGGGAGGGTGGACCTCGTATAAGTGATGCAAAAAAGTATTAGGCAGTACGTTTTAAGCAACTAACACACATTTAATTTATTATTCAAAAGTTTAATTAAACACTCAAACTTATTTAATCTACACATCATTAACATGAATCAAATCAATAATAGAATTAATAACAATTTCAGTGGCCCCCTATGAAAAACAAAACAACCTACTAAATTATAGCAACAATAAAATTCCATTTACTAATAACGACATTAGGTAATTATGCATCTAATCTATTATGCATAACTTAAAATGGCATCTCGCCGACATAAGTGCTTCGCTCCAAGGCTGTATGCTTCACTGTACCAGGGCTATACGCACCCATCACCTCGAACGCCTTAGTTGGGTCCCGTAGAACATAAGAATTAGTCTCCTATGGAATGCGTCGTGGTCCCCCCCCCCCCTTTTTTTTTTTTTAATCACCGGGAGGGATACTGTAACCAGCATAAACAGTGCTATTGAGCAACTCTCTTCTGACGCTCTATAGCGTGCGAGCGATTCCTTACGCTCAACGCCCCTTCTGAACTAAGCGCAGGTGTGAGCAACTGCTCTTACACTGGTGGACAAAAGTTTGGGGTAAGTGTGTTTTCTAAGAAAACAATTATTTAGAGATTTTATTGTTATGACACCTTTTTACTTACTATTGAATATATCAAAATTGACAATTGAATAATTGATCTTTTAATTTGTTTTTAAGTTACATCCAAATAATGCAAATTACACTGGTCAAAAGTTTGGGGTAACAGGTAAATAATCATCAAGATATCAAAAGTAAAGGAAATTAATATGAAATCTGACCGCTATTTGACTTTATAACTTGAAGAAGATGATTTGTCATTGATGAAAATAACTTCTTGATGGTGTTTGGTGCTATTTTAACAGCAGAGGCCTCAATTGCATTGATTAGCTGCATACGAGTTGAATACTGTTTGTCAGCATAAATATCCTGGCTCATAAGATGCAAAACATTTTCTATAATGTTGAGGTCGGGACTCCTTGCCGGCCAGTCTAGTTTACGAACTTTGTTAGTGGAAAATCATTCAGTAAAAATTCGTGCTGTGTGGATAGATGCATTGTCTTGCTGCCATACCCATAGTTTTTGTCTATAGTGTCTCTTGCAGAAAAGAATGGATGTGCTTTGAAGGTCTTCTAAGTATTGGTTGCCGTATATTTGCCCTCAATTACTTTTATCTTCAGATGACCCGTGTTTGAAATGGCACCTAATGGCATCACATCTCCTCCTCCCATTTGGTGCTTATTTCTGACCAGAGCAATTGGTTTTTGGCCTTGTTTTTTAACATAACTGCACATGTTATCAGGTCCATCCATGTAAAAATCGTTTTTCATCTGAAAATACCACAAACCCAAAATCAGTCTTCTCATGATGTGTTTCTGAGCAAATTGAAGTCTTGCTATTTTATTTTTTGGTATTAATGGCAGTGATTTTTCAATAGCTTCATAGTGAAAGTTCTCACGCTGCAATTCACGCCTTATGGTTCTGGTTGAAGCCTTCAAATCAAGATTTACTTCGATGCGCGTACTGTTTACAATGTGGCCAGCTGCAATTTCTCTTCTCCCATGGCGTTTTATGCTAGATTTTGTCCGTCTTGTAAGTGCAGATGGGTTTCCCATCTTCTTTCCTGTCTTCCTGTTTTCATTTTTAATTGCCCTGATTACTGTATTGTAGCCAACATCAGCAATTTCAGCTTCTCGCTTGAAGTTCTTGTGTTGAGCATACAATGCATGAATTTCCTTCGTTTCTCATCAGAAATCATCTTCAGACACTTCTTCACATTCCAAAAAATCAATGGACAAATATTCATGCACTTTACTGTAAAAATAGCAGTTATTTACCTGTTACCCCAAACTTTTGACCAGTTCAGTTTGCATACTTTGCATGTAACTTAAAAACAAATTAAAAGATCAATTTTTCAATTGTCAATTTTGATATATTCAATAGTAACTTAAAAGGTGCCATAACAATAAAATCTCTAAATAATTGTTTTCTTAGAAAACACACCTATCCCAAAGTTTTGTCCACCAGTGTAGTACAACCATATGACTAGTTTGCTTATTTCTATATCTCAATCTCATCGTTAGGAGCCACTTATACCGACTCAGCTGAACACAGTTGACTTCATTTCGCACTGTAAAATTAACTGCGCTACTATTCATTTTAATTCTAATGTCGAGTGTAACTGCATAAGGAGCAGGCAAAGCACCATTTTCGAAGCCTGGTCCGATTTTCGCTGTCTTCTTCCCTTTCCAACGGCATAACATGCGTCCCCGTCGAAAATTTTTTTTCTTTTCAAAAACTCTCTTAAACCATAACAACAAACGATAGAAAAATCACAGTTTTTTGGAGAATTTCTTCCCGCTACAACAAAGCTCAGCTTTTTCCGCTGAAGACATTGTTGCCGCGAAAGGACACTCTACACTGCTCTTATCAATTACGCGAAGACTGAGCTTTATGATACCTATTACAACAAATCACAAAAAAATCACACAGATATTATATACTGACAACACAACAAAACCAAGTTATAATAACAGGTTAACAAAATGCAAATAAAACTAACGGGGCATAAACACACACATACGTACATTCCAAAAATAAAACTGGAGCACCTCCCCCCACTATACTCACATATACAGTCACATATGCACCATCACAAGACCTGAAGAACTCCGTTCTTCCCCAACTAAAATCCTGGCTCACATAACTCAGTCTTATAATTGTGTTTTAAAATTCCATTCAAATCCCATTTCGAGAGTGCCTTCCTTGTATACGATTTCTTCTGTTCCCTATATGGTGCACCCCTCTTAACACCTAAACCTAGGTATAATTTACCCGTCACAGAATCCTGGTATTCCTTCCTTTTCGGGCCAACATCCATTTCGCCACGGGCAAGACTCTCTCTCCGTTGCTCAAAACCACTATCACTACCGACTGCTCTGTCTACCATTAATTTTTGCTCGCACTCAGTACCTATGTCTGATTTCATTACTGGCGAGACAAAACCCTCTGTATTTACTGCAACCTCACAAGTTTCAGGATTAGTCCTCTGTTCCTGTACTTTTAAACATCCCTTATGCCCTGAAGTTAATACCACAACATGCTTCCTCTTAACCACTTGCTCATCGTGAAACCTCATTCCTCTGATCACCGCTCTTCCCCCAGGCAAGAGTCGTAAGATCCTGACTGGACCAAATTGGCGTGAATTATCATTTGGGCTTACACAGCGGAGCATGGCCCGCGCCCCTGGGACCACCTGGTCAAGGTTCCTAACCGCATCATTACCGAGTTGGTTAACCCCGTCTTTTACCTTCCTGTGCACCACAGTTTTTTCTGCAACCTTTGCATCAGTTTCTTGATTACACCGAGCATCCTCATCTGTCCGGACTACCGTTACCATTGAACACACGAACGATATACCCTCCAGGACATTGATGCCAAGTATCTCATCGTATGGGCGATCTGTGAAGGAGGAAAGTACACTGTGGCAGGGATCAGCCACGCACCTTAATGTCGAGCGTGACCTCCTCCTTAATATGCACACACCCTCCATTCACTCCCCTCACTATCATGTCCACCTCTTTGATTGGGGCTTGCAGCACTTGGCAAAACAGTTCACCATCGAGGAATGATACTTGTGAACCAGTATCGACTAACATATCGACTCGCTGCCCCTGAATCGATACATCGGTCGAGTCTCATCACGAGTAGCCTGCATAGAATCACGCTTCGTATCCTGGCGGCAATCTCGAGCAAAATGCCCCTGGGTGCCGCATTTGAAACAGTTGATTACTTTTTTGCTCTGATATCCCTTTTTTGATGTCTTCTTCAACAGTTTTTGCATCATCTCACGTAGTTCTTTTATTTCACTCTTACATGCACATTCCCTCGGTACAGGTTCTACCGCTGCACTTGTGATATTCTTATTCCGTTTTATAGGTCATGCTACGGCCCCTTCATCCTCATCACTAGACGCCGTAGTACCAGACTCAATCGCTACACCACTACATTCCCCATGATTACCTCTCTCAAGATCCTCCGATTCCATGGCACACTTAATCGCCTCCTCAAACATTTTGGGGCCCTTAGCCTTAATTAACTTCTTATGAGGAATAAGTGTGCCATGTCGGAACCTCTCCAACAACAGTTGTTCCCTCGAAGGCTCCCTATTAGGATTCGCCTGAATGAACCTGTCCATCGCCATCTGAAGATGGCCTGTATAATCAAGCACCGTTTCCTTCCTCCTCTGTACAACGTCGTACAGCTCTTTGGCATAGTCCTTGTCGATCTTTACTCTGCCAAACAATTGGCCGAGTCGAGATCAGAAAATGGCATAGCTGTCAATGTCGAAAGCTCGAGGTCCGCTGCTTTTCTCGCCGCAGCGCCTTTTAATTTGGACTTTGCTACAGTAAGCTTCATTTATTGGTGCCTAGAAGATTTTTTGAAGCAGGATTTAGATCAAGAGTTCCAAAGAAGAAACCTTTCTTGACACTACAGCAGAGATCAAAACTTGTTGCTTGGGCCATCGGTCATCACCTACAAACTTTTGGCAAAGTGTTATCTTTAGTGACGAAAGCAAATTTGAAGTGCCTGTTGGACAACAAGCTCATGTGTGGGGAAGAGACGAAGCATTGCAGCCAGAGTGTGTGAAACAAGTCGTCCTAGTGTGGGGATGCATTCCTGTCCATGAGCCAGGAAAACTGTTATTCCTTAAAGGAAAGATAAACTCAGAAGTTTATCAGTCTATTCTTGAGACAGGAATGTTAGAAACAATTGAAAACCATTTTGGTGATGACAATGTTATTTTTCAACACGGCCTTGCATCTTGCCACAATTCGAAATTTGCCAGAACATGGTTGTCTAATTTTGGAATTGATGTTTTATCCTTGCCAGGAAATTCGCCAGACTTAAATCCTAACGAAAATGTGTGGGCGGATATGATAAAGTTCATTCTAAGCATTGAGAACCCTCCTAAAACAAAATTTGAACTCAAACAATGTCTTCAACATTTGTGGGACAAAATCACAATTGAAAGATGTGAGCAGCTAATTTCTTCAGTGCCTAACAGATGTGTGTTAGTAGTTAAACACAGAGGTTTTCCAACAAAATACTAAACTTTTAAAAAAAAAAAAATTTATGTAATTATTCCGTTGTTTTGCGACACAATTTTTGTTATTCTTTATTTATGAGACAACATGTATTTACATTTGTTACCTTTTCTTTTAATGTAATAATTATTACATTTTGTCCCTTCGTTTTTCTGATGAATGTGATACACAGATTATAAAAAAAATATTGCTAAGTTATTTTCATAAAATTTGTTGAAGAATTCATGAATTAAGCGTAAACCCATCATATGAAATTGAATTATTCCGTACTTTTGAGTTGGGGTTGTAGTTAATGTGAATAGCCATCCGGATATGCTTCAGAATTTTTCTGTACCTATGAAAGCCACATGTTTGGTTTCAGCAAGATGGTATACCTTCAGTCATATTGGGGGTCAGAATGTGAGCATATCTAAATCAACAGTTTCCCATGAGATGGATCAGGTGCAATGGATCGCTGCTCTGGCCACCAAGATTGCTGGGCATTATGCCACTTGAATTTTTTCTTTGGGACTTTGTGAAAGATATTGTGTACAGTGCAGAGCATTGAGGACTTGAAATTGTAGGCAAAAGCAAGCTAGAGAAAATGTGATGGAAATTGAGTACTGTTTAGATGTTTTATGAGGAACAAAGGTGCACACATAGAATTTGTGTAAATCATCCAAAAAAAACCTTTTTAGTTAATTTGTTATGTTCTGCAGTCCGTGTAATTCTAAGGCTAACATTAATTTGTTGGTGAATTATTGAAATACTGACAAGACTTTGTGGCCACCTTGTACAATCTCAGTGAAACTTATATTTTTGATAAGCTTATTTAGAGTAGAAAAACATTTATAAGAAGACTTATTTGTTTTGTTTTAATTCTTCAGATACACTTCAAAATGTATTTTGCATAATTTTTTTTTTTTTTTTTAATTTGGTCCCAGTACAGTGCTCTCTCTATATAACGGCACTGTATATAATGGCAAATTTTTAATGGTAAGTCCATATAACGAAGTTTTTATTTTCTGGAAAAAAAACTTCTTTATATGGACTTGCCATTATAAATTTGCCGTTATGTAGAGTGCAGTTATATACAGGGAGGACTGTACGTATAAAGATATTAACATAAAAAGGAAGGAAAAATTTCTGTGACCTGGATTCCAATTTGGCCGCTGTGGACACATTACAGTAAGGCTGGTTCGAAGCATCCTAAAGAATACAAAATATTCAACTTGGAGGCCAATTATAGGGTAGGCATCTGGCTCTTAGATTGGGAATTCCACTTTTCCAAACCACCAGAAACCTGATGGAAACTGGTAAAGTGATGAACTGTCTTTAATACTTGAATTATTAATTCTCCAATATGAAGTATTTATTACTTTCTGATGGGTCCGTATATTTAAAAAGCAAGCACACTATGAAAATGTGAAATAAACACTAAAGTAATTCACTTAAAAGATTAGCTTTGCTTTAAAGCTACGGCCACTTGGAGAGTATGCAGCAGATGCGATGGACAGAAGGAGGCGATGGATGCAAAATAGGGTGACCACACAGAGTGCTATGTGACAGATGCTATGTTTGCTCAAATTTGTATGCAATTCTGCCTATTTCATTGATTATTTGAAGATTTACATAAACAGAAGACTAAATTTAAAGGTATTATTTAAATTTATAATAAACTAGCTGATATGCATGGTGCTGCTCAGACTGTTTGATGAAATTTTGCAATATCCAAATTTGAATTAAGTATGAACACATGAAAAAATCCTTAGAATTAATGTAGTAAATATTCAGTTTGGAAAAATGAAAGAATTCTCATACTGAAATTTTGTGTACAATTTTATGTTTGGCCATGAAAATTCGACATTGCATCCTTAACTTTATCAAAGACAGGCTATGACTATTGAATTATTTCTGTCTATATTAAAAAATACTTCATAGATGGATTGAGAGAGTCAAGTAGCTGTTTACACCCCCATCCACATCCCTCTTCAACATGTAACCAAAGACTATAAGAAAGGAAGACAGGACAATTCACGTTTTCCCATAGGAGAAAATGATGCCTCTAATTAGCGCCATTACTAGCTAGCGGAAGGAGCAAAAACAATTTTAACCTCCAAGCAGCCTTTCTTTTTACATTTCTTCAATTAGCCTCAAACAACCTCTTTGTTTAAGATATTCCCTCACTTTATTAACTCGTAATGATTAAAAATTATTTTAAATTTAACAAAACGGTTAGTTAAATTTAAATTGACGCATCTTAATTAACAGAATTTTAGGACAATTACTAAATAATTAAAGAAATAATTTACCAACAATAAAAAAATTAAAAAAAAATCAAGTGAATATTATTTATTTTTGAAGTACTGGAAGGTAATAATTTATAAGATTTATATAATTAAAAAAATCAAAGAATATTTGTAAATCAATAAAATTGAAGTACTGGAAGGTAATAATTTATATAATTAATAATTAATGTGAGTAATAACTTCAACGCTTAATAAGATTCTAGCACAACAGTAGTAAAAGTAAGACAGAAATTTATTACTTCCAGGAATGGATAAAAAGATTTACTAGAAATAACAAATATAATCACCACACAATTAATACAAAACAAAAATACAATCTAATTTATATGTTAAACAGAATCAAACCAAAGTACAAAACAATAGAAACTTCAGCAAACATAAAAATTTAAACTGATGGATATAAAAGATTAAAATTACACAACTTAAACTTAGCATGACAGCAATGATTTATACATATATACTCATTTGTTGAAACAACCTGGAGCTGCACACTAGCATCCCAATAACATATTTCATTTGAATCAGCTGCAAGTTGCTTTTCGAAATGATTATCAACCGCTATGAGACAATCGAAGAGCTGAGTGGAATCAAACACTTTGTTTCAATTTCACAGTTTCGATTTAATAAAAGGAACAATGTTTACGGAATGCAACATATACTTTTTATTTATTTATTTATTAAGTACATAACTTATTTGAATAATAAACATCATTTCTCTTTATTTTAATATATGATAATTACGCCCTCCAACGTACGGAGCAAAAGTACATCAAATGACGTGATGCGTGAAGAAAGCTGCGCGGATCACTTAAAACAAAGGATTGTCTGGTCTTCCTTTCTTATCATCTTTGATGTAACTGTTTCAGTAGAGTTGTATTCAGTCACAAAACATGGAATCATGCCCTTGTGGAATATGCTTGTTCATATTGACAGCATCAGTTTTAGCAGCAAGGATTGCCCTCTTTATAAGCAGTTGTGATCTTTATAATTTTCTAATATGTTTAGATGAACATAACTTCTTTAAAGGAAGTTGCTACATTAGAAACTCCATGTAAAATATAAATTTTCTGCAGTCATTGGCTCATTAGGGAAAGTACCTTCACCTTTTCAGCTTCAAGTACCGTAAATCTTCTACTATAATGCAACCCCTTGTATAATGCGACTCCACTTTTTCGGCCCATAAAATCGGCAAAAATCCTATCCTCTTGTATAATGCGACCCACATTTTTGACTCCTCGCGAGAAATAAAATGTGCAAACTTATACTGAAAAAAAATCTTTCTTTTTAAATAGTCTGGATATTTAATATTCAAAAACCTTCAAAATCTGATTCATCTGTGTCTTCGAACAGGTCTTTCCAATCTTCCTTAGTTAATTTGACATCTGTATCCCAGTCTTCTTCCTCTAACCAATTGGCTGCATCTTCATCTTCATCGTCCCACAGAAGATCATCTTCTGTGCCATCCATTTTGTTGGCGATCCCAGTTTTCAAAAAACTTCTTCTAACCATGGCTTCTGGAATCGAATCCCAAGCCTGTTTAACCCAATTAGTTACCTGCGAGAGGCTGGGCTTAGATGTTGGCGATGAGAAATTCGAATAAAAAGTGAATTAATTTATTGTATAATGAACTGGACACTGTATGTGCAATGTAATTAATGTATAATACACGGCAAATTCGTCTGAATGTCATCAGTACAGAAAGCAACTTCGACAAAAGCAACTGCCTCAACTTCATCGAGGCAGTTTGGAAGTTTATAGCCTTACATTGAGATGGAAAGCTTTCTCACTTGCACATCGACATAAAAACA
>JAHWFO010013986.1:44334-60411 GCA_023313115.1 Rhysida immarginata
GTTTAATATTTTCACTGCATAAGCTTTCTTGTAGGCTTTGGTTCGAAGCAGTTTGGAAGTAGGCCTATTTAGAAGTATCGATGTTTGGGAAAAGTTATTTTCGATGTTGTTAGATGTTTGCGACGAGTCATTCGAATAAAAAGTGAATTAATTTATTGTATAATGAACTGGACACTGAATATGCAATGTAATTAATGTATAATATATGGTAATGTTATCAGGACAAAATCTCCTCTAGACAAAACCTCCTCCGGCCGCAGTCGTCGGAGGGCTGACTTTTATCCTCTTGTATAATACGACCCAGCCAATTTAGATGCTTTTTTAGGCCAAAAAAATTCGCATTATAGTAGAAGATTTTCTTAATTGTTTCAGAATTGTTTCCTGTATCTCTTCAAAGATTTAAATAATAAAAAATAATAGTGATATTTTATTTATTTAATTTATTTATTTATTTATTTATTTAATACTTTTTATAATTTCTCCCCTTAAAACGTGAATCATTAAGGTAAGTATTGTAGTTGACGAAAGAGATGGTCAGTGCTGAACCCTGTCTTTTTCATCGGCTATGGCAAGCATTAATTTCATCAACCATTGTTGATGCAATATACAAACACCACTAACTGATTGTTGACGCAAAAACGACCGACTGACTGTTTGCACATGCAAGCAAACAATAGATATAGATTATTAATTTCTATCAGTGGATGGATGGATCATAATACTGTTCCTATTAGCTAAACAAGTGGTGGCCTTATGGCTCAAACACATCTACACGGAAACTGCACGCACAGATTTCACAAAAAATGCGCACGACGCGTGCGACAAGATTAGACACACTTGCATGGAATTCATCTGACTGAATGTGCTTATAACACAGGAAGCGATCTACATTTCTGTAGAAAAAATGGGTTCCAATGCTTTGAAGAGGCGAGAATTGTTTTTAAAGCAGCAGATAATATTATTATTATTAATATTTCTGCACTTCTATAATTAACTCTTCGTTGAAAGTTCTTATTTCATGTTCAGCTCTCGCTTCGACTGAACTGGCCTCCATTTTTTAATTTGCTGTTATCGAAACTTGAAAGCAAATGATGACGTGGTAGAAGCGAGCAATGTGATTGGTGGATCGTTTGTTTCGTGCGGAAGAAAGTCGGACGAGCTCAAAGTCACGCGTATCGTTCGCATGAGTCGTACGACTAGTTCGTAAAAGATAAGTTGTCGCTTGAGTCGTGCACGACAACTTGTCGCGTTAAATCCGTGTAGATGTGTTTGAGCCTTTACAGTATAACAGAGGGACATCAGGAATTCCAACTACAGGGTGATTCAGTCAATTTCTGACCATTTCACTCGAATGACGTGCATTAGGGATAAATAATTGAAAGAATATGAGCGCCATATCGAATTTCTAAATAGTTGGAGTTTGTATTGTTGCAACAGCGCTGCATGAAAATCGTATTGTTGAAAAATGGCGCCCGTTTTATCAACAGAGCAGAAATGCAAGGTTGTCGAATGGTATTTCGAGACAAAATCACCTGTAACCGTGCAAAGAAAGTTCCGGAAGGAGTATAAGTGTCGAGACGCACCAGGCAGGCAAGCAGTCATGGATTTTGTCAAGCAATTTCGTGCCACTGGATGTGTTAAAGGCAAGAAAAAAAGGCGGGAGCGAAGCTCTTGTTCGAATGGCTGAAGTTGTCAAAAATGTTCGCACAAGGTTGGTCGATTCCCCTACCAAAAAAAACTGTTTGCCGCCTGTCCATTGAAGAAGGGCTGTCGTACACCACGACGTGGCGAATTTTGAGAAAGGATTTACACCTGTTCCCGTATAAGATCCATGTTTATCAGGAGTTAACAGACACTGGAAGACAGAAGCGACAACAATTTGCGATGGAGTTTGGAGCAGAAATGGAAGCCAATCAGGACATTGTGGACGACCTGTGGGTGTCAGATGAGGCCTTCTTCCATCTGTCAGGTGACATTAATAAACACAACGTTCATTTTTGGGGTTCCCAGCACCCTCATGAGATCCATAAGTCACCTCTTTATCCACGAAAGGTTATGGCTTGGTGCACTATTTCCAACAGAGGCATCATTGGTCCGTTCTCTTTTGAGGGCACCGTAACGTCACAGGCTTACCTTAACATGTTGGAAACCTTCTTCATCCCCGAGCTGCGAAGGAGGCGTATACCGCTTCGACATCAATGGTTTCAACAGGATGGGGCTAGGTCTCACACAACTAATGAAGTGCTAGATTTTCTTACTTACTTACTTTTCAAACCCGTTTATCCGTTAGGGTCGCGGGGGCAGCAGCCCTATGGAGGATTTCCAGCAATCGCGATCTTCCACCATCAGGTGCATGTCCTCCCTGGTAATACCCAAGCGACTCGAACCCAGATTCTCCATATAGTCTAGCCACCTGGTTCTAGGCCGACCCCTTGGTCTCTTACCTACCGGCTTGGAAAATAACAACTGCCTAGGAAGACCAGTTTGCGGCATCCGTATTACGTGGCCATACCAGCGCAACTGAGATCTCTCAATGCGGAGAAGTAGAGGCTCAACACCTAAAGACTCCCTTATTTTGCTGCTTTGTACTCTATCTAGTAGGGTAACACCTGCCACACCTCTCAGAAATCTCATTTCGGGTGCTTGTCCCCGCGATAGCACTCTTTCGGTCATTACCCAAGCCTCATGACCATAGGTGAGAATGGGGACAAAGATAGATTTGAAGACTGAGAGCTTGGCTTTGTTACCCAGCTCGCGTTTTGTTACCACGGATCGCCACAGTTCGCGTCTGACACAGCTTGCTGCACCGATCCGAGCATCCAATTCTTTCTCCTGCCGTCCATCACTTGTGAATGCAATCCCGAGATACTTTAATTTCTCCACCTGTCTCAATGAGGCTTCCCAAACATGGAGAGCGCACTGAGCAGGCTGTTTTGAAAGGACCAGAACCTCAGTTTTAGCCACACTGATCTTCATCCCAGCTTCTTCACATTTGGCTGCAAACCGGTCTAGTGCATGCTGAAGGTTCGTGCGAGAAGACCCAAGGAGGACAAGGTCGTCAGCAAAGAGCAACCTCTCCACCAGGCAGTCACCCACACAAACACGCTCATCGCCTCGGCTGCCCCTGTCTATCCAGTCCATAAAGATAATGAACAAGAGGGGCGACAGTACGCACCCTTGGCGGAGTCCAACACCCACAGTGAATGGTCTTGACTTAATGCCGTTTATCCGGACACACATCTCAGAGCTTTCGTACAGAGACATGATGGCAACCAGTAATTGCCCATCCACTCCATACTCTTGCATCACTTGCCAGAGCTTCTCCCGAGGAACTCTGTGATATGCTTTTTCGAGGTCTACAAAGTAAGCGTAGACCTCTTTTGCATACTCCCAGGATTTCTCAAAGATTTGCCTTAGAGCAAAGATGTGATCCGTCGTGCTTCGGCTAGGTCGGAAACCACACTGCTCCCCCCGACAGTTTGGAGTCGACTAATTCTCGACTTCTCTTCTCCAGACACTTAGCGTACACTTTCCCAGGAATGCTGAGCAAAGAGATGCCTCGATAGTTGTTGCAATCTCTCTGATCTCCCTTTTTGAAGATAAGGATCACAATTCCTGTCTGCCATTGCTTAGGGGCCTGTCCAGATATCCAAGCAACCTGACACACTCGAGTCAGCCACAGGATACCATCCTGATTTAAGGCCTTTAACATCTCAGACCGGATTTCATATCACCTATAGCTTTGCCAGTCTTCAGGGACTTAATTGTCCATCTGACTTCTGCTTCAGTGATACTACCGTGACTATTCTGCGCTCCAAGGTGCACCTCATGTGCCTCAGTTGTTGCTGTCACCGGATTAAGAAGAGATGCAAAGTATTCCTTCCACCTATGCATCATGCTCTCCTCCGTTTTCAGAAGCCTCCCATCTGAACTCTTAATAGTTTGTGATGAAAGAGACTTCTTTCCACGGAGGCGGCGCACGTTCTGCCAGAACAGCATCAACTTCATCTAGAAAAAGTGGGTACTCTGTGACTGCATTCGGAGCATATGCAACGAATAGAGAGAGAGACCATCTCCCTATCTGAACCCTCAGGAGACACAGTCTTCCACCTAAGGGGGTCCAATCTGCAACATAATCTGCCAGCCGGGCACTTGTGAGTATTCCCACTCCCGCCTGGGCAGTCATGTTAGGGTCAACACCAGAGTAGAAAAGCTTCCACCCTCCTTCTAAGTTCACAGTTCCAGAATCCGGGCGTTTCATAGAGGTAATACCTATGATATCCAATCGATACCGTTTGGCTTCCTCCACTAACTCTGATTCCTTTCCTGTCATGCCGATTGACAGCACCCGATCCCGTTGTCGCTTTATCCGTTTCTCCTCCTGGGTAAAGGCATGCGCTGCCCCCGACCGTTTCCCCAAGCGCATAGCGAGTGCACTGGTGGGGCTTCTCGGAGGCATTGCTCTGAGATAACAGCCGGGAGACTGTCGACTATTTTTAGAACGAGAGCCTCTGCCTAACTCCCGAACGCGGGCGACTTTAACCTGCGCCTCACCCGATGCAGTATGAATTCTCTCAGTCGTCGACATCATGAGATATATGTTTGTTTGGATACTCTTCGTCTCACTTCTCAACCATGACCTTTCTGGTAAGGGTGACCCTAAAGTAGCAGTACTACAACCAGTATAGCTCACAGAATCCCTGAAGCACCCAAACCCCTGACCCACGGTAAGGGGGCATCCATTCAGGGGTGCTAGACTTTCTCAATCAGAAATTCGGAAATCGTGTCATTTCAAACAGGTTTCCAGAACGATTCGGGGGTGGCTTTCTTTGGCCCCCTACGAGTCCTGATCGAAACCCATGCGATTTTTATCTCTGAGGGTTCCTTAAAGACAGTGTGTTCACTACAGCTTCAAGAACCCTAGACCAGCTGCGACTAAGCATCGTCGACTGCTGCACCCTTGTGGATGCAGAAATCCTGGATAGAGTTATGAACAACTTCACTATTCGGCTGCGAGCAGTTCTAAACTTTCTTGGTGGCCACATTGAGCATATCATCAAGACTTTTCCATGGGAATAAAAACTCCGAACTGCCTAAAATATCATACTGAAATGCTAAGTTTGTAAACATTAATGGGTCAATAAATCATAGTATTGAAATGGTCAGAAATTGACTGAATCACCCTGTAGTTTCGCTATTTATTCCCGGCTTTGTCAAGGATATACAGCAAGAGGCACGCAAGCCTTTATATATACAGAACAGTGGTACAAGTTAAGCAATGAGCATAAATACATGCAAGAACCAATAGGATATAAAGCAAGGGGGCCAATGAGTTCAAAAATGATGTAATGGCCAGTAGAATAAAATAGAATAAATACAAAAAAATTTTTTGAAAGATACAAAAAAAAGTTGTACAGAGATGGTGCGTTTAATGCGGACCGAAAAGAGAACATATCCGGTTGTCCGAAGGCAAGAGGATTTACATAAAAACAAAATAAAATAAAGGGGTAAGAAACTTACAAAATGCAGAAGAAACATAAAATAAAGAAAACGAGAAAAAATCATAGTAGATCAGATAAAGAACTAAGTATTGCATACACATTAAAGTCCATCTGGCAATTGAGAAGCAAGTGTGGGGTGGACCTCTTGGCCTTGAATAGTTTGATCGCTTCGAGGGTAGCAGTTTTATCTGGTTTATTACAGATATGCAAGACAGACATAACTTCTTCTTTTGTCTTCAAAGTGTGTCCGGAATCTGTGAGATGGTTTGCATAGTGGGAGACACGGTCCCGTTTCTTATACGAGTCAAGGTGTTCTTTGAATCGCAATGTAAGATTGCGGGTCGATAATCCCACATAAAACGTATCGCAAAACGCACAATTCAGGCGATAAACTCCGGACTGGGAATATTTGTCGGAGGTGATGGATGTGGGCGGGTTCAGGGTGCGAGCAGCTGGGGTTGGAGTACGAAATGATATTTGGAGGCCAAGGGACGATAAGAAATCGGAAAGCTGGGAGAAATTAGGTCCTGAATTGTGCGTTTTGCGATATGTTTTATGTGGGATTATCGACCTGCAATCTTGCATTGCGATTCAAAGAACACCTTGAATCACATCATCTACAGTGGAAGAACAGCGAGCTGTTATAAAATTTCTTTTTGCAAAAGTAAGAAGGCCCCCCCCCCCCCTGAAATTCAGGGGGAAATGTTAAAAGTTTACGGTGCCAACTGTCTGGACTATTCCCTCAATGTGTGCAAATGGTGTAAAATGTTTCGGGAAGGAAGAGTTAGCCTTGCCGAGAAACAGTATTCTGGGGGCCTGCTTCAGCTGCAGAACCAGCCATTATCAAGTGCATTAACAACACAATCAGAGCAAACCGTTGCATTTCCTTGAAAGAAGTAAGTGAAACGTTTCACATATCCTATGGATCTGCATGGGATATGGTGCATGAGAAGCTTAGATACCGCAAAGTCTGTTCACGTTAGATTCCAAAAGGTCTGACACCAGAACAGAACGGCTTCAGAATGGTATGTTGTCTGCAACATCTGCAACTGTACAACCAGGAAAATGCGTTTCTGAATGGTATTATCACAGGAGATGAGTCCTAGGTCTTGCACTTCACACCTGGGCCTAACACTGCAAGCATTGTGTGGAAACATCCACATTCTCCGGTTCGCAAAAAAATTCAAAGTTTCTCCTTCCACTCGGAAGATTATGCTTACAGTTTTTTGGGATGTGCAAGGCATCCTACTCGCAGAGGGTCAACCGTCAACCCCGCTACCTATTGTGAAACGTTGACTAAACTGCAGCGTGCTATTTGGGATAAGCGACCAGCATGAGAAAAAGATGTTTGACTTCTTCGTGACAACGCACGCCCGCATATGGCCAACGTCGTTCAAGCAAAACTGGTCAGCTTCGGTTGGGAGGTTCTGGACCACCCAGCCTACAATCCGAACTTACTGCCCTCGGACTACCACCTCATGGTCCCATGAAGAGATTTCTGGGTAGTCAGAGATTTGAGATTGACGAGGATCTCAAATCTGCCGTACACCATTGGTTGTATTCACAGTCAACAGAGTTCTATGAGCGGATAAATCTGAAACTGGTGCAACATTGGGATAGATGCCTAAATCATCAAGGTGCCTATGTGAAAAAGTAGATAAAGACGTGCAGTTTTAGCTCCACTTACGTTAGTTGTTTACTGTATGTTTTGTTATTTTCTTTGAAAAAAATAAATGGCGTTACTTTCTGATATGTCCTCGTATCGCGCACAATTTGGGAAAATGCTTTTCCCTTTCCAAATAGGTGACTACCCAAGAGAGGGACATTACATTTTAAGATCTCCCAATGGTCTTAAATCATATTCAGAAGAGAAAAACTCAGTTATTCTGTGCAGATAAAATTGATGTTCAGTGCTCCCTCCAAGTTGCCCCTTCCCAAGTCGGAACTTCTTGGAGCTGGCCATTTTTTCTGAAATAACAAAATGGCAACCAAAGATTACAAAGACCCATTTCATTTAAAACCAGTGAGTCAGAGTATCTGGAGTCTCTTTGTGAGAGCCATTTGAGAATTTTCTTGACATCATGGTTTGGATGAGCCTCCTACCATTATCTTGACAGACTGGTATTCCTGTGGGCATGCCTGTGTATATTGTTAAGTTTCTGAATGTTTTTTAACAAGTAACCAATTATCCAATTGATATATTTAAAATAAATCATCGGGGTGTACAGGTGAATCTGATTAACTTTAACTCCCGATTAAGTTGAACTCAACTTGTGGTCCTATCCCCTTGAAGTATTAATTAGTGGAAATTGTACCTAATGTTATTTCGAACATAAATTTTATTAAAACCGCATAAGTCCAAAAAAAACTTGTAAAATTTTTGAATATAACCCGTATATTTTATTAAATTGGTCATTTTTTATTTTTTTTTTATTTTTTTATTTTTTTTATTTTTTTTATTTTTTTTGGTACAGTCAAACCCGCATATAAGAGTTTCGGATAAAAGAACACTCTGATTATAATAGTCACTTTTCTGCCAGCTAATAACATTAGGAATTGGATGTCTATTCCAGTTTCCATGGGTTTCATTCATTTAAACAAAAAGTGACTCGGCATCATCCTGTATTCGTATGCGGGAACATTAATACAGTCAATTCTCGTTAATACGAAATCGTGGGGACCAAGAAATTTTTTCGTATTATTCGTATTTCGTATAAACCAACAATACTAAAAGTGTTATGAAATAAGCACGGAAATAGAATACTTTTAAGTTAGAAATAATTTTTATTCATCTCTCCTAAAAAAATCTGTAATAACAGTTTGTTTTCGCGCTAAAACGATTTTTTTTATTGTTGAAATAAATACCGGGCAAATTTTTTACGTTTTTAAAACAGCGTGGCCTAGCGAATTTGCCTATAACTATCGGCTTTTTCTTGTCAGTGCCATCCATATTTGTACATAATAATACTGACAACCGTTCTTTGCTACTTTTCCCTATGAAAGGTACCGTAAAAACATTAGATACATGTACAAAATTATCGGTAAAAAATACGGTAAAAAAATACGATACAAAAATTATTGGTAAAAAATAAAGTTTAAACGACGCATGCATACCTCCATGACACTTTCACCTTTTAAATAATAAGATTTCTCGGGCAGAAGATTATAAAATAGGGCGGTTTTGTCAGCGTTGTAACTTCAGATCCAATGAAAGATCCTTTCGTTTCCTTTTGCTTGAAGCTGACATTGAATAAAATTCCTGACTGTAGATAACTGCGTTGTAGCGATGAGAAAATTGATTTTGAAACAATACCAATATTGCACTTGTTTAAATAAAGATTTGAGCGCCATGTGACAGGATTTCAGATCTGAATAGCTGAACCAATCAGATTTCCCGTTAGCTTCAAAGCACGTGATTCAGATTTAGCGAATCAGATTTCCTGTTAGTTTGAAAGCACGTGATTCAGATTTCGCGAATCAGATTCCCGTTAGTTTGAAAGCACGTGATTCGTTTGAAAAATTCGACTAAATAACCGATGTTTTTTTTATCGAATAATTGACTAAAAATTATCGAATAAAAATATCGACTGATTAAAAAAATCGAGTATTCATTTATTCGAATACTGTAATTCAGAAGCAATCACATATGAAATGACTTTGAAAATTATTTTTATTAAATTTACACTTCGAAATCTGATATTTTATCATTAAAATTGTTCCTAAAAGGACTATTTTTCAATAAAATTATGAAATTTTCCTTCGTATAAACCGTATTTTAATAAAAATATGTTCGTATAAAGCAGAGAATTTTACATAGTAATTGCTTTTTCGGGGACGGGCCACACAATGTTTTCTTATTAATCGGAATTTCGTATTACCCAGTTTCGTATTAACGAGAATTGACTGTACATTTAAAAATCTAAAACTGGCATCCATCTCAGATCATTTTAAACAACAATTCCTATACTTATTTAATTTCAATGTTATAATAAAGGAAATAGAAAAATAAATTAACTTGTTTGTTTTCTTTGTGTTTGGAAATGAAATGTGGCTATGAAAAGCGATGCATTCTGGAGTTCTTATATGTGGGTTCAACTGTAATCAATAGCCTCGTTTTCATTCAAATGTTTAAGTCAAGCCCTGGATATGTCAAACTTTTAATCTGGTGTCCTGGTGGTTTGAGTTAACTGGGTTAATCTGTATTTGGATATTGCTGCTTGCTATTTTACCAATGGGGAAGTTGCATGAAAATTTTAAATTGTTGTTTTCTGTAGTATTTGTTATCAATATCAAGGAATAGTAATTCGTTTGTGAAAAAAATTTATAGTTATTTTTAAAAAAAATGCTGAAGTTGACACCACAAGAAAACGGTACGTCATAGCCTGTGAGTAATATGATGTCACTTGCCTGCTCCCCACTATCAACGACAATGGTTAAAGCCTTGAGATGGAGCTCACTTACACATAAAATCATTGCATTTGATGGAAAGTGACATCAGATATCGTTTTCATTGGGAGGTGTGGTTTCACGTTTTTAGCGCTAATTTTAATAGGTTTCTTTAATATTTCTAATAAATTTAACAACGATTTCGTATTCAGCATAACATAATCTGTATGAAACAGTGCTTTAATTTGTAAAAAAAAAATTCTATGCAACTTCCCCATTTGAAACAAGTTTCCTCTACATGTATATAAAAGTTAAATGCATTTTATAAATAAGTGGCATTTGATTTCTTAACATAAAACCGAAAAATGAGGCTCTCCAGTTGCTTCAGTTTTATAAATTTTAAAATATTAAAGATTTAAGTGAGAAGTGTATTGAATTTCTGATTATCTAATTGATTGATTGCAAGCAAAATGGAAAAAGGGTGGGAGGGTCTTCATTCTCAATAAATGCAGTTTCAACTAAATAAACATTATTCATAAATGTCTGTTTTACAATACAAAGTTTTATTCATTTAGTACTAGTCGACTTTTGTCCTTTCGGACCTCTTCAGATTCGTTACAACAATCGTCGGGGGGTTAGAGTTTGACGAATTCTGGGTGAAGGCCATTTACCACAAGGGTGTATCGCAGTTTTTTAAGAGAAAAGCGTGGGATTTAACGTCAGGACGAATTTGAATGCCATAGACATTGTGCCACCTGCATCAGCCAGTGTAAAAATGGAAGAAGTGGATGACGGAGCCCTACGACAACAAATGGAAGCCAACCCTGGCAGCACCACCCATGGACAAGCGGCGGACATCGGGACATCACAATTGGGTGTGGTTTGACATCTGCACGCCATGGGAAAGGTCAACAGGAGCGGCCGAGTTGTGCCCCACGAGCTGACGCCCACCCAAGCACAACAACAGGTGAAGGTGTGTCATGAATGCTGGAAAAAAATCAAGATCCTGCCACATCCAGCATACAGCCCCGACCTGGCACCTTCCGACTACCATCTCTTCCTGTCCATGGCGCACTTTCTGCATGGATGGCACTTCGCCAATGTCAGTGAGGCTGAAGACGCCGTGCATGACTTTTTCGCCCAGAAACCGGGGGAGTGGTTTTGCGAGGGCATCCGCTAACTGGCTGATCGTTGGATGAAGACCATCGAGCATGATGGACTGTACGTTGAAGATTAGCAATGAGTGGTTCCTGTCTGGTGCCCATTTAAAAGTTTGCGCGGTGATCGGCCACTACTTTTGACTCAACCTCTGTAATTGAATTAAAATGCTCAGTATTTGAATAAACTCAAACCAAACATCTGTAAACTACCTGAAACTCTAATTTCCAATGGATATCCTAAACTTATATTCTTCTCCCCTAATCCTTACAGTTAATCGAATTCGTTCACACTGAATACTTATCTTGATCGGTAACTTGGAGCATGTTCAAAAGAAATATATGAATAGAAATATATATGTAAAGTTACATTTAGTTTGAAAAGATGATTTACTTACTGGTAGTTTTTAAATGCACATGCTTTTCTTAAACTTTAAGTGTTGACGTGTGGTCTTTCACTGAGAGACTGTCAGGCCACTACATAGTCTGTGTCGTCCCTTTCCACGTATACAGCTGCGTTAGGCTCTTCAGTAGCTTCAAGTTTAGTTGCGCCATCACAAGGGGTATTCGTGTCAGTAAGAGGAAATTCGGTATATATGATCGATTTGAAATTCTGGAGTGGCCTGTCAGGCTGCACTGCCGCTTTTACATAACCCTTTTACTGAAACAGATTTTTAGGTTAATGTGGTAATTTTTGTGAATAAAATACAGTAACATACTTGCAGACTCGTATGATTTGTCTGGATAATGTATGAATTTTGATGTAAATCTATGAGTGTATAATCACATGGATTTTGAAAATGGCATTCAAAAATTGAGACACTTGGAAAAACAGCACGAAATGAAACAAAAGACTTCAGTGCAGTAGATGATACAAGTTCACATGGATTGCATTTGGAATTGGAGCAAATCTACCACAAAAACACATGCTTTACGTCATCATGTAGAGTCGCCAGAAATGGGTAGACCAGGACTAACTGCTTGTTTATTTAACTGCTGCCTAATTTAATTTCAGTTAATCAAATACATGCTGTTCACTAAAATATAACGTCAGTATTGTAATATTCAATCTATGACTGAAACGGTAACGTGTTAGTTATCAGATAAGTAATCTGTTTTGAGGGCAATCTTGTACCCAACTGAATACATGCTATGCATTAAGCCATTCTTTTTTTCCAAGATCTCAAATAAGCCAATGTTTGGATGATCCGTAAATTTTATCAGTTCAGATTGCCATTCATCAAGACTACTTTGTGGTTGGTTTGGTTGGTTTATTAGAAATTTTTGGCATCGACTACTAAAGTCATTTTGCGCCTTTTACACAAGTTATATCTGTACGCAGTCCAGGACAAACACAAACATCCATGCCCACGGCAGGATTCAAACCCACAACCAGGGGGACTCGAGAACTAGAAAGCCTACGCCCTACCCTTCTCGCCCACTGACTACTTTGTGAAAATGATTTTAGCATAGAGCTATGCTATCAGAATTAAAAGCCATCATAGCCGTACCTGTACATGCATGGACTGCTTTCTTTGATCTCTTTCCAGTGAGAAAAAAATATTTCAAGTTTTTGAAGTTACTAAGCAAGGAAAAATTCTTGACGAGAAAAAAATAAAATTGAATTAAACAAACTGTTTTTTCTTTATTCGATTGCTAGTTTTGGAAACAAGCTTAAATGGTAAATAACCGCACCTCGAATTGCTGATTTTGGACTTACGGTGCAGTAGTGCAAGAATGCATCAGTTAATATGCTAACGTGTGCTGATAGAATTCACGTTTTCCTTGAGGTGAAAGTGTTCATTTAATATATTACTGGAAAACTTGTAGCATTTAAACTCAAACTGGGAAATAAACCTGGACTGCTTTATTTAATGTAGTCCTCGAGACAAATGGTCAGTCCTGATAGAAAATTAACAATCTATTCAAATTTATAAAGTAAAAAAGAAATATTACACATTAAATAAATAAAACGAGCACTGATCTTTAATCTTATAAAGCTAGTACATATATATCAAGATTCTCCCCAGGCCCTTTTGAAGGGGCGTACTGCCTTGCTGAATACACGAAATCTGTACATCACTAGATAGTGTTTTATTAGTTTTTAAATGTTGTCTGCCCAGATATTTTATCTTTCCACCCACTTGATAAATTTTTCTAAGGAGAATACCAAACTTTTTTCCAAATGTTCTGAGATTTTTTACCGTTTTAGACCAAATGATTTTGAAAATGATTTAAAAATGAATCTTACAATGGAACATTTGGAAAAGGTGAATCATGCATCGTCTGATGTTGATTCAGAAA
Source organism: Rhysida immarginata (assembly GCA_023313115.1). Lineage (NCBI taxonomy): Eukaryota > Metazoa > Arthropoda > Chilopoda > Scolopendromorpha > Scolopendridae > Rhysida > Rhysida immarginata. The sequence continues at coordinate 57,683 of JAHWFO010013986.1, forward strand.
CTGTTCGACTTTATGTGGAGTTTATAGACAAAGAATGGCTGTTTAAAGAAAGTTTTTATAATGTTGCTCCCATACCAACCAGCTACTTTTTCCTGCCACCTGACTGCAAATATTTTCTGGGGAGAACACTTTTCATGTATATCTGTTCCAGTATAAATTTTATGCATTTCCCTCAAATGCTTTTTATTACGGTCTTAGAACTTTCACTTAATTTTTCTTTGATAATTTGATATTTTTCTTTATTTATTCATAATTTAATTTTATTCTCTCTTACAGGTGCTATATCAATTAAAAATTTTGACAACAGCAGTCTTTTCGGTATTGATGCTGAAGAAGATTTTGGGCGTCTTTCAATGGGTTGCTTTACTTTTCCTTCTGATTGGCTTCAGTCTCGTACAGTTGGCTGGAAATACATCATCATCATCTACAACAGGAGGCCATGATCAGAACCGAACATTAGGATTGATAGCAGTTGTTGTTTCTTGCTGTATGTCAGGTTTTGCTGGAGTTTATTTTGAAAAGATCCTCAAAGGCAGTGATGTTTCTGTCTGGGTCCGCAACATTCAGCTTAGTTTTCTGGGCATCCCGTTTGGGCTGATGACTGCATTTGTTCATGATGGTGCCAAAGTTCAAGAATTGGGCTTCTTTCATGCTTATAATGGAGTTGTATGGTTTGTGGTACTGATGCAAGCATTGGGAGGTCTTCTTGTTGCTGCTGTTGTTAAATACGCTGACAACATCCTGAAAGGTTTTGCAACGGCCCTTGCCATCATTGTTGCCAGTGTTGTGTCAGTATACTTATTTGATTTTAACATTACGTGGAAATTTTCTTGTGGCACATTATTTGTAATAATCTCAGTCTTCCTCTATGGACATCAGAGTTCACCCTCTAAAACGCCAGTGACACGCACTGTAATAACCAAAATTTGATTTGGGAAATTCTTTTCGTGATTGTAAATACCACAAAATTACACTGAAATAATAGAAGTAAGAAAGACCTTGCTTTAGAAGAGACCATTGTTCACTTTTTTACTTTTTTCTTTTTTTAACATATTTCATAATAAGATTTTGCATAATTCTAAATCATTAATTCTTTTATTTTGCTGATGCATGTTGACACAACATGATCATCGCTTTTTTTTTTTCCTTTCTTTTTTTTTTTCTTTTCTCAATTGAAGCATATCATTATATGTGATAACAAGGAAAAAAAGAGAAAAAACTAAAAGGGTGTAAAGAATTTCATCAGTAGTCAGTTTACTGTTGCGTAATCGGATCATCCATTTGAAGTTTACTTCAATCTTCAGTGAATACTTCATATGTGTATATGGAAAATCGTTGATCCCTTTTGACTTTTTAACCAAGACCAGCTTCCCAAACAAAGTATTATTAGTACTAACAGTTGAACTTTTAACCTGCAGATACGTTCCATACCTCTAGCGTAAAATGCAAAAGTAAAGGTTTAATACCTCCATTCACATTGAGAATTGAAGGAAAGTTTGGATGTGCATTTTGGAATCGTTGCTTCTGTCATCAGTAGGATAAAGTGACACAATTATCATTTCATTCAATTGGTGATGGATGATTTAGCTTCTTAAATATAGATCCAGGTTTTCTTCTAATCTCATTGTGAAATACAGCTTTGTTCTTTTGAAATATCTATGGAGTATAGCAGCCTGTATTTGGACTTTTCCAGATGCCATGGCATATCATTTGAATTAGTTTCTGACGAAATAAAATTTACTTTATTTTCTTATATAAAGGCAAATGAAAATGTAAAATTTGTGGTACATTTTGTGGAAGAAACCACAAATTTTCTTGTGTTAGTAATCAAAAGTCCATGCAATAAAAATAAAAAGTGGTTGAAATTTTAAAAAATTCCACCTTTTATAAAAAAAAAGGCCTACCATTTATCATTGATATATTTTAGCAATAAAAATAAATAGAAGTGACTTTGTAAAAAAGACCTTTTTCATATTGACGCACCATATGAAGTAGTAGTACATTAGTTCATACTCAATTTTAAGTATTTTTTTCTGATTTCTTTAAATTTTATTTTCTGCATGTGACAATGAGAAACAATTGCAAGATGTTAGAAGTTACCAATGAGATAGCTATTGCAATCTAAGTTGGTTCTTTCAGCATCTAAACTATTTGACCTCAGCTTTGGTGATCTTTTTTAATAGGTGTATATAGAAACTGTTTTAATTAAAAAAAGAAAAAGAAAATATTCTATCAGTACATTGTTGTTCCTCATTTGAACATACTAGAGCAATTTGAAGATACAACGGACTATTGAGAGCAGGCAACGAGGCCTGGGCCCTTGACTCAATGAGATCACTCTGGAATTTCATAAACATAAAATGCTTGAATTGCAGCTAAAGCTTATATTTTAAAACACTTGATAGATTATTTATTGTTTAATAAGTATTTGTATATTTAATAACATTAAGACATGCATGGAATATTTTGTGTTTACTATTGCTCAAGTAATATTAACAATCAAATTATTATATTATAGTTTGATATTTTTTCAGCAGACAGAGTTTGATAGGACATATTATGTTAAGAAACATGTGTGAAAATCAAGAACAGTGATCAAGAGTTGTTAGATCAATTAAGGAAGGATAGGGCCATAATTCTCTGGGTTGGAAGGGTGATTACTTGTGTAAATGTAGTTGATTAGAAAAAACGCATAATCAAGGGTGATTACTGCCTAAGCCAACAGCTAA